>JARJLG010000152.1:0-244106 GCA_029448575.1 Mycena maculata
ACGCCAAAATCAGGCGTACCCGGTGATAATTGGATTAAGGGCAAAAGCCTTGGCCAAGCATGTTCAGCATGTGGATGAAATGCGGAACAGAGTTTCAGCAGAGAAATTGGCTGCAGCGAGGAGATACCAGAGGATATTATCTATGCCTCTGGCCCTTCCAGCACTATGTCATTAAGGACTTCAACTTTCAACCCGGGGATTTAGTACTTGTACGAAATACCAAGGTTGAAAAATCCTTGAATACCAAAATGGACCCTAGATATCTGGGACCGATGGTGGTAGTTCGTCGGACTAAGGGAGGTCATACCTATGTTGTGAAATGAATGGTGCCATGTTGCACGGAAAAATTGCACAATTCAGGATTGTACCTTACGAAGCCCGTAAAAAGATCAAGTTGACACAGAAGATAGAGGACCTCATAGACTCATCAAAGGAATTATTGGAAGCCTTAGCAGCTGAAGATGATGTCAAGGATGATTACCTTGGGAAGGATATGCAATTCCATAAGATAAGGCTTAATCCAGACTGGAAAGTCGAGGAGGACAACTTGTCTGAGGAATATGAGAGTGAAAGTGAACCAGAAGACGAGAACTTGGATCCAGACCCTGTATATGATGTTAAAAATCCAAGGCGGTCCACGCGAAAGCGTACTTAAGACTGGAAAATTTTAGAGTCTTGACATGATCACACCAGGAGTTTCAATGGGTACACAGGGAAAGGGATCAGAACAAGTGCCACCTTCTATGTGATGAAAAGAAGCAGGGTGTGGATTAAAGACCACAACTGAGGGCAGTTGTTATTTTAAAAATGGGGGAGAGGGTATACATAAGGCCGTGTTTTTGCAAATTATTTGCAAATAAACCAGGCTCCAATGTATACATCAAACTTAAACATGTAAAGATTAGTCACGGTAGCCCGGAATAAGGTGATTCCATCGAAAGAAGGAGCCTTATTCCCGCTACTCATTCCACAGCCTATTCAGAGTTCAATAGTGGAGTAATCACACCCATGGTTGAATTGCTGGAATAGGGAAAAGTGAAGCTTCTGAGCCGAAGAAATAGGGACCAGCAGCTAAAATTTTTCGAAACATTAAGCTGCAGGTCATTCTATTCTAGGCCAAGGTGCCAGGATCTGGAGAGAGTCGCTTATTCAAAGCCATCTGAAGCTATAACGAATAAGCGATTCAATTCAGAATAAGGGGATCAAGGATGGCCAAAAGGCGCAACTATAATCCTGGGCCATAATTGCTTATTCTTGATGGAATAAAAAGCAATAGGTGCTGGCGTCTTAGATCCTGTGAGACTTCAAGATCAAGCAGGATCTTCAGTCAAAATAATGGAGACAGATTAAGTCGCCGCAGCCGAGACTAAGTCCGATTGGACCGAAAGTTCGGATTTAGGCTTTGCAGAATAAGCGCTCCAGGTGCTAGTGACTGAGGCACATTTAGAACAGGTGACCGGTCAATAGAAGCGGGAGATATCGTAAGGCCTGGAATAAAGCCTTGGCGATATCAAAAGGACTTCAGGTGGCAGGATTAGCGGGAATCTGGTTACAGAATAGCAAGTCAAGGAATAAGAGGCCAAGAGAACATTTGGGACAAGCTTGCTAGCGTTGAAAACAAAAACCGATATAAAAGGGATCATCCACTAAAGATGAACCAATTATGTCAGAGGAAAGGCAGGTTGACTGGGGACAGTCAACATTTAAAAATGGGGGAGATGATAAGCCGCGAAATTTGCAAAACCTCAAATTTTACGAATGCATGCCATTCTGCGCTCATCCAGTGGTTGGTGTGAGCTCCAAACATGCAACCAAGAGCGATATTGCATTATCATCCTAAACACTGGCGCCTATGGCTTATTCCAGGAGACGGCACCCTTGAATCACTAGGGGTCAGATCCGGATTAAGGCTTGAAGCCCAAATATCAAAGTCCTGAAACACCCTCTATACGTGGGAAGGCAACCGCAATGCTCACTACCAAAGGGAGAATCATAATATCCACCTCTGACATCTATTGGGACACTGGGAACCTTATTCGGGAGGAAATGCTGAGTTGATTACACAACTTTGGCTTATCCAACGCGACGCGACAAGTCACAGGATCAAGGCCTAGACTCAATATTGCTATTTTAAACACCAGGTCCGTGAGGACGCGATCACCCGATAAGCCGCAGACCGGGACTAAGCACGTACTATGTGTTCCTGGATGTCGATTAAGGACATCTGGGGTATCGTTGGAAAGGGAATAACCTATACTATCCAACTAGCGATACTGGAAGTCGGGGCACACACAACAGAGGAAGATATGGGCCAATTACCCTGTTTAGGGGAATAGTGGAACATATAATCCCCTGATCGACAAAGGGTTGTCGATCACCGGATAAACTGCCGACCAGGATTAGGCATGTACTGTATATTCCTGGATGTCGATTAAGGACATCTGGGGTATCGTTAGAAAGGGAACAACCTATATTATCCAACTAGCAATACCAGAAGTTGGGGGACAGACCATAGAAGAAGATATGGGCCAATTACCCTATTCAGGGGATATTTGAGCATATAAACCCCTAATCCATGAGGGGCTGAAGGAGTCATTATACAAACAATTAGGAGGCTAGGAACGCCAGGGCGCGCACAGCTGATACCGATCACAGGCTAATTAATTAAGTAGAATACCCGAGGCCTAGTAATCACGCGTATGTAATAGTTTCTGTACAGTATATAAGGAGGGCAGAACCAGGGAGGACGGCACCGAACTAGACCCGGAGAGTGAGGAGCAATAAAGCCCTTGCGCACAAAGTCGAAGTTTGGGCTTGACTCTTTGGCTGTCAACAGGCCTCAGAATTCAAGTTTGGTTTTGGAATAACAAAAGGACCGAACTAGACCCGGAGAGTGAGGAGCAATAAAGCCCTTGCGCATAAAGTCGACGTTTGGGCTTGAATCTTTGGCTGTCAAATAGCCTTGGAATTTAAGTGCGGTTTCGGAATAAGACTTTGTTTGAGGCGCGAGCCATAGTTACGGGGCGTGAGCCATTGTTACGGGGTGTGAGCCATAGTTACGGGGCGCAAGCCAGCAAGTTTGAGGCGCGAGCCAATCATTGTCGGAATAAGGCGCGAGCCAACAAAACCGGGTCTAAACAGCCCACAAAACCAAGCCAGTTCACGGCCGTTATCTTTGCATAGTTGGGACACTTAAATCCACGTTGGGAACCAACCAATAAATTCAGGTTGTGTCTTGAACACCACTTCGAGAAAGCTAGTTGAGACTTAGCCATCCTTGGGGGAACGGGAATTGAATACTTTCGTGACAAATATGTTTACTCGTGGTTTCCTTGGACCTACACTTGTACCCGAATCTCGTCAGTGTATCTTGGTCGTCAAAAGAGTGTGTGGTGTTGGAGTCTGTCTACCGTCGATTTAGTCGTGCTTAATCTCACTTTGTGAGTTAGGTGTAACTCAGTCGTTCGATAGGGGGGATTTTGGCAGTTGCATTATTCTGACCGTTGAACCTGAGCAACCGTTTCACCGGCGCTCCTCCCGCTCCTCATAGAACCGCTGTGCGGCTTCCTCGCGCAGTTCCGACATCGAAGCCCGTGCCTTGCCCTTTCCGGCGATCTTGCCCTTGCCGGCGTCGTTGCGGTCGGTTTCCGAGGACCCCTCGCGTCCCTGGCTGCTGTTGTTGCTGGACGGCATCGTGTTTTGGTGTTAATGTGCCGGAGGTGGTGGTGGTACAAAAGGAAGAAATGTCTGAGTCAAAACCAACAGCATGTGACTTTTTGATCTTGTTTATTTTCCCACGCTTCCTCATGGTTCGACAAACTTCATTCCTTTTGGGTTCCTCATGGGAGAGGAACCTAAGAGGAGGATACTGTTATATCCATGCAACATCCCCGACCCTATCGTCAACCTTCTGGTAGTTCCGGTAGGTTCCGAGGCTCTGGTATATTACCGGAGCCTCCGAACCATCCGGAATCATCGGGTTTTTACGCAATGAAGGATTACTGAGCGTTTCCCGTTTATCTGCCTTTCCGTCTTTCCATCTTATTGTCATACAACTTCTCATCAGTCTTTCTGACTTGTCTTATTGTTAAGAACCACTCTCCTTCCTTATATGGAAAACAATTAGCTACTTAGTATAAATACGTCTTTAATATGTCCTGTACGTCAGATTGATAATTAATGTTGCTTGGCTCACTTCCCTTGCACTGAGTCGTCTCCGTACTCTCCGGTTCCCTCCGGTACTCCGACTTGTCTTCCTCTATCGGATACCTGCCGGTTAGGGTAGTCACTCACCCTTGACCCCCTGTGGTGTTGTGATCCTCCTCTTTATACGTTCCGGACCCTCCGACACTCTGACATACCGGAGCCTCCGGTCCCTCGGCCTTTACTCTCCAGGTCCATCCCGGCTCGGTATATAGCAACAGCTCGAGTCAGACAATTCTTTGACACCAAGTACGTTTCTTTTATTCATGCTGCAAATACAAGTTTTAACGAAGTTTCAGACGCACCTGTGCAACTCACCCAGCCCGAGTCGGACAATTCTTTGACCCCTAGTACTTTTCTTTGACTCCTGCTGCAATTACGTTCTAACCAAAATTTAGATGCATCTGTACAACCCGAGTCCGAGTCAAGTAACCCTTTGATCACAACACAATCGGAAGAGCTGCCAATCCCTTTCAATTGTGGTGCAACCTCCAGTTAACCCTGAATTTTGTTTCAACTTCAACTTACTCCCACCTAATGACCTGGATTAGGCCTCTTTGAGGCGGATGCTGAACCTTTAGGTAGATATAGTATGCGCAGACAATAATGAGTAGAACACAACACAAGGAAACCCAAAACACCAAACAATACTATGCCCAAGGTTCAAAGCAGAATATTCAGGCTCAATGCAGCAAGGAAAGCAGGTGCAGGCAGCCTCAGGTACAGCAATAGCCAAGCATTCAATATATGATCGGGGATGTTCGAGCACAAACATTTGATCCTAATGCCTTTTAAATGAAGACAAGTGGCAAATGTGTGGGCCATTTTTTTAAAGGTTAGTCCTGGCCTTTAAGTGGCAGATTCAGTTGAAACTTCTGCAAGACTTGTTGGTACTCCAGAATAAAGGTAATGCATTGAGGTTATGGGTCGATTCAACATAATTCAACTTCAACATTCCAGCAGCCCAAGTCAAAGCAAATACTGTGGAGTCAGGGTAGAAATTATGACCTTATTTTTCATCAAATAAATTGAAATAATCAACCATCTGTTGGGAATCACCAGACAGCTCGACCACCAAGGCCACAAATCTGACAGTGGGGGCACCTCGGGCTCAACGTGATGATTCAATTTCGCCATATGGCCATGGGAACTGGTGACCTGTGCACTGGCTGAGGAGGTATGGCTCACGCAAGTTGGGGACAAATATTGATGAAAATCTTGTGACCACCAATTATTTTGCAAACGGCAATAACCACGTTGCAAGATAGGTAGGATATCTGGGATACCGCTGGGAGGATAGGTGAGATTGTTGAATTTTCCAGAAAACACAGTGAATCACTCTGAATAATTTTTAAATAATTTATCTAGCCCTCTGCTGCATCACGGGTGATAATTTCCCTTGACATCATGTATTCAGTCGGCCTTGAAACATGAAGCCTGTTTGCCGCTACAACACCTTGGCATGTGCATTGAAGTGTCTCAATATCTGACAGGTGAAGTCGTGAGTAAATTCTCATGACAACCTGAACATCAAGCAGAAATGACTAATGACTGAGATTGAACTTAATAGATTTGCTGTGCATTCTTTTAGTGCAACAGGCTAGAATTCAGGAATTAGGAGGCAATAAGTTGTAACAATCTATTCACAGTTTGATTGCTCATGATTTCTCATTAGCTCTGTGCTACAGATGTTTTTTGTGTGATGACCAAATCTGCATGACACACAGATCAAAAACTGATTCACGAAGTCGATGTTCCCCTGGGTAGCCAAACCTAAAGGTTCAGCAATAATCCCACATAACCCTTCATATTAGAAGGGGCATACCCCCCCCCCTGTGCCCCTTCTAATATGAAGTGTTTGAAGAAAAGCCAGTGTGCTGCAAAAAATGCTGCACGCAAGGTTGAAATATACTGCAAAGGCACTGCAGCATATGGGCCTTTGGACTTAAAGCTCTCAGTTGTTACTTGTATTAGGTAATCCTGTTGGGTGTTGGCTCAATTAGAATGGCTCAAAAAGGAAACTTTCAAGAAAATACAAGAAAAATAGAAGAAAAATTAGAAAAAAAAATATGAAGAGGCTATAATGTGTCTGACAGTGGAGGCGGGATATCTAAAAAAGCAAAAAATATTGTAAAATACAGGAAAAAAAATGCAATAAAAATAAAAATAATAACTCCTTCCATGCAGCATATTCACCTCTGTGACTTGAAGCTTTAAAGAGAGAACATGTTACTTAATCCTGCCAGGGTGGGATACCTAAAAAAGGAAATCCACTAAAAAATATTGTAAAATACAAGAAAAAATAAGAAAGAAAAAAAACACTCTTCCCCCTCCAGCTAGTCATCATTGGATGAGACACCTAAAAAGGAAATTCACCAAAAAATATTGTAAAATACAGGGAAAAAAATCACCACTCTTCTCCCTCTACCCAACTAGAATAGGTAACGTAGTAGGTTTTATTAGAAAGTGGTCTAAGGCTACTTTCAAGAATTAGCAGCTGATATAAGTCATAATTAAATCATATTTCTGCTATTTGTATTGGAATTGATGGGTCCTGCCATTGCCTTGAAATTGATGGCTGTCTGTATTGGGTGCTATAGCTGCCTGACAAATGATGGCTGCCCATATTGAGGTTGCAATTGATGCCTGGTTGCATTAAATGCTAACATCTGTTCAAAAAGCGCCGGCTCTCGGAAAGTATTTTGCATTTTGCAGGCCAATGAGGCTGCCAATCACAAAATGCTATAGACAACTCTTGTAGCCCTTGATGAGCTCTACAATTTGGGTATAGGGATCAAAGGTTTGGCTGATGACTTTCCTTTTTGGGAGACTAACGCTTTCGTCCTAAAAAGGAAGTTTGCTACATTGACCCTTCTCTGGCTCATAATTCAACCATTTTGGATGTTCTAACTGGATAGGAATGTTGTTCTGGGTTCTTTGAAGCCAACTAGGACACATTAGAGCCTACTACATTGCAGTAATAGGGTGAAAATAGCAAAGTTGATAAATTGTTCCCTGGCCATAATATTCTGGGGATATACCAATGGAAATGGCTCCTGAGTGCAATGTCTTGTTCCGTCAAGCTACAAAGAGACCCTCCAGGCAATTTAATGTATTCTAAGAATGAAAAACATCGCAATTTGGTCATACAAAGAAATTGCACTTCGGCATAGTGAAACGTAGCAGACAGAGATTTGATGACAGATGCTCCCACGCCTCGGCTCAAGCTTTGCGAAGCTGCATCGGGGAAGCACCGCCATTGCTGGAGGTGACTGTCAAAGCTCAGCCGAGGCATTACCAGGCCATCAGCGACCATCGCCCGGATCCCTAGGCGTTCTATTTATATATGTTCTCGTTTTCGTTTCTCGTATATACTCCATCGAAGTCGAGCGCCGGTGGTAATTCATACCTTTTTTTGTATTCTGGCAACCTATCTCCCCGAAATGCGGGTCCAGACGTTTTTCCCCCTCTAAAATCCGGCCGACTATTGCGAGGTCGCATCGAACACAATATTAACGAGACAGGCCATATGAAGGTCAGAGGTGGTACAGGGGTTTGTAGCTAAAAACAGTGCAAAGATATCATATGTTGGTTCGATATGGAGAGGCACTATCTGCACGAAGAGCTCCGCCTAGTATCCTTGCGAATCGTACGGCTTCACAATCAAAGGCAGGGTAGAAGTCTTATCAGCCTCGGACAGAGCCGTGGGTCTCTGCAGAACGGTGCCGGTACGCACGATGCCCCCCTTTGGCACCGCCGGGTGAAATTCGAATGCGCGGATTAGAACGAAGAGCAGGACCTTGATCCTGAAATAACAAGATATTTAATTGCGAGCCGAAAAGAAACTCTAGGATGGCACGTACTCGACGAGGGAGAAACGGAACCCGATACCTGGAAACGTGCGGTGTCATTTAGTCCGAATAAAAATATGAAGAGGAAACATTTATACAGTTGTGTGGTCCCGCCAAGAAGGTGAGGAGGTTCGCCCATACGCCGGGGATGCCGCTGACCGCGTCAGGAACATGCTCCCAACGCTCCGGTCTGTTGGGTCATAGTCGGCTTGTGGAATCCTCCGCCTTTGATGTTTAGTACATACCTGAACTCGGCTGCGTCTTCGCCCCAAATCTCCGGGTCGGTGTTGATAGCCAATATGGGGATGTGAATTATCTGTCCTTTGGGTATCCTGGAAGAAATTGTGTCGGGATCTAGAAATCAAAGCAGAAACTCACGGCAACGAATCGTGCGATTTACCGGTCTTGTCAATATACGGCTTGGACAGAGGGAGCACATCGTCTTCCATTGCCATGCGTGTGATGAATACAACCGGTGCATGAACACGCAATATTTCTCTGACTATGGTAGGTGTAAGCCAACCTGGATGAGAGGGGATGTACAATGCAGACATACCGACACTTTCGAGGTACGGCAATGCATTGAGCTCGTCCATTGTCGGATTTTCCGTGGACACCGTCAAGAGCTCTTCCCGCAGTTTTGACTGGGCGGCGATGTTGAAAGAAAGCGCATGCAAGGCCCATGACACCGCAGAACTTATGAGGGAGCGATGAGAAATAAGCTATAGACTTGCATGCACTTGGAAATGACTCCCACCTGGTAGTTTCGTGTCCCGCCACGAAGAAAGCAGGGATCTCTGTCATGATGAATTTCAGCGCATGAATCCTCACAGAAAGAGATCCTTACGATCAACGACCTCGGCATCACTGAGGCGCTGGCTCTCCGGAATATTGGGGGATAAGTTTGATTTAAGAAGGACGGACAACAGGTCTCTCCGGCCGCTCAGGCTTTTCTCTCCTGTCGAAGCCTTTATGTTGGCCTTGCTTGTCGAAACGATCTCGCTACTGATAGTGAACATTTTCTCCCGCGCGTTTTTGGTGTATTTTGCGCCCGGAACTGGCTGTTGAGGGATCAGAAATCAACTCCTCGGATGGACCGGGGAACGGTTGGACGGTACCAGGAGCCTAAGGATGGGAATGAGGGACTGTGCAAACCGGAAGCCGGCGTCGCGCTCGGTTGTAGGGGAGTGGAAGAGATCTACAAGGATGAAGTGGGAGAGAAGTTCAAGACAGTGAAGAGGGGAACAAAGGATCACTTCACCTGTGAACGCCTGATTGAGCTCATTCGGCTTCCCTTTCGTATCCAGGGCATCAAACTGATAGTTAAAACCTGGGTCACAACTGAATCAACGAGAGGAAGGAAGAAGAAAGGGGGGCCGACCCGCTTGACCAATGACGTCCAGGGTCATGCGCCTCAACCAGGTCAAAACATCGATGCGGGCCTCGGTGTTTCCGGGTGCAACTTGACCGGCCCAGATTTCACGAAGCTGCATAAAATCTCAAAAAGACTTTTCCAGACAGCAGATTTCATGGCGCACCTCGATGGCCTTCTCCACGAATGTTTCAGTCAGGAGCCTAACTTGAGCGACACCGAAGGCCTGGTTCTGAACACAATCTGAATATCAGAAATTGAGGTAAGAATTCAGAAATTTAAAACTTGCCAAAATGCGTCTCTGTTCGTTTGGGATCAGAACCCTTGTGTTCCTTAGAAACAGATGGGAAACTTGCCTGACGTTTATGCTCATCCAGTTCGAGGGACAGAAGTCCTGTTAAATGACTGTAATTCTATCATGCGACACGAGTCGAGCAGCGTGGACGTACCGTTGCCCAGCAGGCGCCGCGTCGCATCACGGCCGGCTGTCGGCCTCTGGTAAACCACGCCGTTGGTCAGTACGTGGGTTACGGCCTTGAGGTCCGCGGTATGCAAATGGCTGATCTGCGTTGGAGATCAGCAAAGATTAATATTGCTAAGCGTGAAATGCAACGCACGCTGAACAGGTGATTGAAGCGGAAGTTGGGGCCAAATTCTCGTCTCCACTTGTCTGTTATAGTGGGGTCGCCCTGGGTTGGTTCAGTATGGATCGGGGGGACACAGCAGGCGCAAGATTTACACTCATTTTCGTAAAGTTCCCGAGGATGAAGCTGGGGTTCCTGGGCCCCGCTACATGGCGGAGTGGCGAAGTCAGCTCTCGGTAGACAAACTGAAGGACGTGGAATAAGCCATAGGACAAGAGCGTTGCAGCGATAGGCAGAAGAATCTGTGAAAGCATGCCGGGAAGATATGGTGAAGTCACTCGAGGTCGCTTGGGAATTAAATACCGAATCCTCGTCGTTCCGGCTTTATGGGACGGACAATGTGATGAATGCCACGCTGCTCGCTGCGGACTGAATAGTTTCGGGGCGGTTCAGTCAGAGGATATGACGATGGAAGGCACCCCACGAGACCTGGTCGGCGTCCAGAAGCAAGAATGCCTGATGGTTGATTCATTTCAGAACATCTGACGGCGCGCGGTAGTCTCGGATCGAATTCTCATGACATCCCGACGCTCCCGTCTGGGAACGAGAGTTCCCAAATTGGGATGTCATGGGAGTTTGGGCCACTACGCGCGCGGTTGGTTCGTCAGCCGGAACAACTTGAGGTGAGGCGGGCCAAAATTGAAACCGTCTATGGACCAAACTGAAGGTTGTAGAGCCGAATGAACACGAAGCCACCAAGGCCGGAGCTTCGATACGTTGGATTTTTTACGTGGCCGGGCCGATTGTGGTACATCAACCACTTCTGAAAATATACCTAGCCTGGCCCTTTGGAACCAATGAACGTTAATGCACCCTTAGCGTGGAGGATTTCAGAGAGCGATTTTTTGCCGTGCAGCGTCGCTCAAATAAATGCAACCACGGACATTTAATAGTCTCGATGCCTGTCGTGAGGGTTCCCGGATTGGGATGCCGTGGCAGTTGGCACTGAGACTAGACATTTAGCATCGGATGGCCGATACGCATCTGTCAGTTGGACGTGCGTGTGAGTATGGAAAGAAGAAGCTCATGGAGCATGGTCATACTGGTGACGATATATCGCGCCGATGGCGCATATACGGTTCAATATCATTCACAGTCGCATTGAAACGCCCTACCTCCATTTTTTTCAAGCGGTTTCCTGTCACCAGAGCACCGCTGGAGTCCGGAGCAACGGACTCTCTTCCTGGAACGCTATCCATGCAGTGGGTCATGTTCCGAATTGACCTAACCTCCACATCCCGGACGCGGGCGGACTTCGCCTCTGGTTCCTCTTCATATGCATGATTCCAAGCAAGCCTCAAGTAGCTGGACCGCCTGTGTGGGCCATGGTCTCAGTAAATCTGACCATGCGAAATACAATACCTGGACACACAGTTTCGCTGCGGCTTGGACCCAAAAACCCGCACCCAGAGAGATTCGCACCCTTTCTTCCCCGGTCGGTGGGAGTCGTATCATTACTAGGGTTTGGAAAAAATATCTAATGCTCCGCGCCAGTGTGCAGTTTTAGCCAGAGAATACTGACTAACCTTGTTTTCTCATACAGTATGTACAACCCAACGCACTTGAATACGTATCACACCCGCTCTACCTCTCCAACATGACCCTTTCTCTCGGTATCAAGGCCGTCGCTGTCGGGCGTCTGGGCCCTGGCCAAACGGCGGTGATTCTTGTGCGCATTGATGACTTCAAGATGAGCTCCGGGCACAACTGCACGATGTTCCGTTGGATGTTAAAGAGAACAACAGTACAGCCCGCAGTTACGCACCGCGATCCGAATCGCTCAGCATGAGTTCGTACATGACGCATGCGAGGAGTGTCGCGGGGATTTCGTAAGTGCGGCGATCGCCGCGTACGAGCCACCAGCAGCTGGCGGTATATGTGAGCAGAGAGCATACGATGGCACCGATGGAGACATACCTGGCATGCCCCATATAGTGAGCGCGGTAAACCGGCCGCCGAGGTCGCGCGCCGCATTGGCAGCCACTGTGGGATATCAGCACTAGCCATGGGTTCTACAGGGTTCTACGCAGCAGGAACGCACGTCCGTTGGCGGAGAAGGACCAGATGGCCACGGCACTATACATCGGGGTTATGTTGTGAGAGGGGCATCACGGCGGCGGCACTCACTATGCAAGGGAGATGACCACAGGCCCGAACGAGGGCGGGATCAGTGTGTTGGTCGGGTCCAGCGATGCGAAGATGACAGTTCCGAGGATGAAGTCCTAATATATTTCCACTTGAGCATATGTGCAGGATCGCGGACGGGATGAGCGCACCACTACGAACTCGTTCACGAACGCACGGCCAAGATTAGAGCCAGCCGGGAGAGAGAGAGCAAAGATACCCCCAGGGCCGCTGGGGGTGTAGAAAACAGACTCGCTTATGCCGGGACCTGCAGCAAGGAGGGCAAGTTCCGCGTCGACGATGAGGCTTTTGTACTGCACATAGACCAGCAGACAGGCGATGTATCCACCGAGGAGCTGGGCGATCAGGTATCTGTGCGCATCATAAACTTTTATAAGCAATGGATAGATGCCCGTTACTCACCTCAGTCCTTTCAGAGGTGGAAAACGATGGAAGACGAGTTGCGTGACGGTGATTGCCTACGAATCTTCAGTCAGTTGAGGAATCACGTCAAGCTGGAGGTATTCACCGGATTGAAATGTCCTGGAGAATTGCTGAACACACATGGGCGTAATATGTACACAGGACTGTGCTCGTACCTCCCGAAGTTGCGCTGCAGACCATTATGGCGAGAAGAATGCCGCAAGCGTACGCCAGGCCGATCTGCAATACAGCTATACACGCCATCAGCATCCACACGCTCCAATGACGACAGGAACGAGCATACACGATGCGTTAGTGACTTTGAGGATATTTCCAAGGACATAGACCGCTTGTGATCCGACACCTGGTCTAATTTAGACCATCAACGGTGAGGGAAAATCGAATCTCAAGGCTCACCGGCATACGTGCTAAAATCACTCCCAACTAGGAAATTTCAGAGGGCGAGCCCACACACGTGGATGGACTCACAGCTTCAGCGTAGCTTTCAACGAGCCAATGGATGCTGGTGTGACGGTGCCGCTCGAAGGCAGAGTACAACCTTGGGCGCTGTCTGATATCGCTCAGGTGAACGAGGTCGGGCATGGTCTGGGGGTGGGTGGGACAGCCTGGAGAGTTACGCTATTTGTATTCGCGCCATGGGATATTTTAACCGCATCCGAAGGAGCATATGGGTCGAGGGGGGTTTAACGTGAGATGTCAACGGGCGTTGAGCGGCAAGCTTCAGCCAGACTTAAAATTCTGAGATAAAGTGACTTGAGAATCCGATAGGATGCGATACAAGGAAAGACAAGTTGCCACAGCTTACAGAAGTAGTAACAGTCATGCGCGGTACGAAACCCGGGTATACCCATCACCGTATAGCACCCAGATAACACCCGTAAATGTCTAACCATGAATGTTCGGATTGGAGTATTGAGTATAGATCGGCGCGAAAATGAAACCTCTTGGAGGTGGAGTCCCAGGGAGTATAATAGTCAATTTTGAGATCCACAGCAAAGGATCGGCGGGCAGGAAGGGAAGGGAGTCTTCACTCCGATGGCATGTCGAAAAGTAATCCGGCAGGTCCATTGGTCCGAGAACCTTACGCCCAAGCCTGTCCAAAGAATCGTGCATTCCCGGGCGAAGTTAAATACCAGTAAATTTGGCAGTAGGATCCAGTCTTCGCGAAGCAGGAGAAGAGAATCAGATGACGATCTTAACAGACTTGACTTGAGTATTGGGAACTTGGGAAATTGACGTTCTCCGTTTTTGCTGCGGTGGCAAGGCGCCCGAAGAAGCCCGAAGCGACTCTTACGGAGACCGTCACGGTGGCGTCGCGTAAGTCGAGAGGTGTCGAGTTGCAAAGTGCAAGCAAAGTAGTACATTGCTGAGCGTACTAGTAGACGAAGCCAGTTGACAGCCGGAAGCAAGAAGCCTTGCCGACAGAAGCCTGCGGGAAGACCCGGAGCTTCCTAGGAACAGTCCGTGGCGCTCAGTGGTGTCACGATCATGTGACTGATCGCGCATTCCGAGGGAAAGACGCGTCGAATTTCATCTAGTAAACCACTGGCGTGCGCATAAGGAGTTCCCGGTGTTCGAATACTTTCGGAACGCGTTCAAACGTTCGAGATCTCAGAATTGTAAATTGTATAATTGTGTTGCTGCTTGCATCAGATACTAGAGCTGGGGCTAAATACATAGAGTTGGTATGGAATCTACGGAATAAGCTGTATTAGGCTCGTTACTTCGGCAGAGCCCCGTGTCCTAAATGTAAGAGTGTCGCAGGTTATCTTCCGAGGGAGATTCTTTCTGTGTTTCTGCGTGGGACATGGGCTCAGCGAAATATCTACAGGTCAAAGAGTTCGGCTCCTCAGCGGTCTGTTGGTAGACGCGAAGGTTGGTGGCTTTCCTCGGTACTCCCTCCGGTAATTGACAGTCAACAAATTGTTTTCCGGACCAGTGACCACTGTGTCTGTTTTGGATTGCGGGTTATTGCGTATTGACCTCGGCTATTAAACCGGGAGGGCTCCAATCCCTTTCGGCCGTGTCTTTTGGATCTGGATTGCAGACTGACCTCGTCCGTCCTTTCGGTCGTTCATCGTCGTTGATCAATTATTGTGGATAGATATCCCGGAAATCAGCGGCGGCTGAGAACCAATGGGAAGACCGGTCAAGCAAGGAATTTTGGGAGCTCCAGCCAGTTTGATGGAAGCGATAGACTGGCCCAGAAGATTCCAATTCGAACGCTTGGATACGGAAAATTCTTGTAGCATGTGAACCCGTCCAGCAAACCAAAGAAAGAAAGAGAAACAAAGCGGTTGAACCTCGACGGAACTGGTGCGTGTGGTTTTGGTTGTAATCATCTCTCGAAAAAGACCGGAAAATACTTGCGGTCTCTGAAACAACTCAGAAGCACCAGGAAACTCAGATACAGTGGTCCCGCGGCGTGTGCACCAATACCGCAGGGCCAGATAGTGGTGCATACGCCTCGGGGCAACTGTGTTTGAGTCTCCTGCCGACTCGTAGCCGAAAAACATCATTGCACTTCAGTTTAGAGCCGGAACACAAGCGGTATGTTACTCAACGGCCGGTCAGAAGATAATTGAGGAGATGGTCGGCCGAGACACGGGGTCGTGCCGCCAGCATGCGGTGGCAAGATCCCAGATGTCGTCGGGGGTGTGGGACGGACGCGGTAGCCGGTCGCCGGCGACGATCGCAAGATTTGCTGCCATGGAGTTAGATTGGTCGTGGAATGGAATGCACCCGCCACTCCAGATCTTCCGGGCTAAGTAAGATGGAAATCCTCAAAAATCTTGGGGGAACTCGCCTCATACAAGACCATTCCGAAGGCAAACACGTCACTCTCAAATGTCGGGGCGGCAGAGGTCTCCCCGAATCTCGACGGTGCCAACAACTCTGGTGCCATCCATCGACACGTTCCACCTGTCGAGCCTCGGAGCTGCTCCGAGTGGTGGTCAGTAAAACATAGAACGCGTGCGGACCCAAAGTCCGAGATATGGGCGCAGCCAATCTCGTCGATGAGGATATTGGCCTACGAACACCGCAATCTTAGCCGGGATGCATGCAATGTGATCATAGTACTCACCCCTTTCAGATCGCCATGCACGATCCACTGCTGTCGGAGATATTTGAGTCCCTCAACGACCTGACGCGCCTGTGTCGGGTATTCATGATTTCACCAGCGTACGAGTGGGAAGAGATACCAAGAGTGTTTTCGGAACCGTAGGGTGTTGTCTGAGATAAAAGTTCAGCTCTCCATTCTCCATCCATGGCATCACGATGCCGAAGCGATCCGGGCCATCCAATACCCCCACGAAACCTACAATATTCGGATGATCGAGTGCGCAGAGGATCGTGGCCTCCTCCAGGAACCTCTGGAGCGAGAATAATGTTATTTTGCTTAAGATGAATGACGGCTATTGGAATGGTGCCCACCTTGCGAGAGAGACCGAGGTCATCGGTGTTCAGATATTCCTTAATCGCGACGCTGCGGGCCGAAATTCTGGCAAAATTCACGACGGCGGTGGCTCCTCGGGCTACAAATTCCTCGCGACGCAGATTCCGCGCCGAAATTCTGGGAAGGACCCAGGGCAAGGTACGGATTTTTATGCACATCCTCGCATCGTGGTCGTCGCTTTGCTAAAGGTGTTCACATTGTCAGATGTATCACTGTAAAATTCGCCTGGATGCGAACCGCCGATTCTCCGAGGCCCCCACCAGTCGGATGGCGGCACATCGGCTGCACAGTCGACAGAGTGATGGGGAAATGGCGCCGCTGTACAAGGTTAAGTATCGAACTAGCCAAGTTCCAAGAAAACGACGCTTACAGCGGGCAACGGAAAAGTAGCGCCGAGGACGGGCGCGCGAGGCATATTGAAGGGGCAGGAATGCGCTGGGGAACTCGCACACCGGGTTCGAATAACAACATTAAAAGGGAGTTGCCGACTGCGGGATGCCGAATTAAACAGCTTTGTGGCTGAATCAACAAATCAATAACGTCGAGGAAGGTGGAACGGAGATAAACAAATCTATCAGCGTGTGGTCTGTTTTCGTGCTTCCGGAATCTCGGACAGGCCGATTATCGATCTTTATCCCAGGAGCTTGGATGCAAATTCCCATATTCAGGAGAATATATCGGCGGGAAGTACTGGGACATCTGCGCCCATAGTACGAACATTGTCTGTTCCGAATCTTTGAATGGGATGTCGCTAGCTTTTGCGGTGCAACA
Organism: Mycena maculata; assembly: GCA_029448575.1. NCBI lineage: Eukaryota > Fungi > Basidiomycota > Agaricomycetes > Agaricales > Mycenaceae > Mycena > Mycena maculata. The sequence goes on from JARJLG010000152.1 coordinate 16,867, forward strand.
GCAAGGAAATAATCGCCTATTTCTCGCCGCTCTTCTGCACACATGCTGGCATTCCTGTCGTTGAGGCCCCTGCCCCGTCTCGGAAGCCTACGAGGGAACGTTGATTGATTATTAAATCACAGAAATTATCCACCTCCAAGATTCCATTTGCCGTGATGCCTTGCTTATCGGGCGCACGATCAACGCGACTGGGACAAAGGGGCTTGCGCCAGGTACCTGGAAGGAACACGAACTGCGCACATCAATCAGTGTGTTGAGTTTAAGATCCTCGGAGAGGGAAATTACCTACCACGTGTCGCTGTTCCTGATATTCACCGTGGCTTTCGTCCCGACGGCTTGCCTACTCATGATACTCTCTCGGCATGTCGGCGCCCATATGTGTGTTCCGAATCCTTGAGTGGGATTTCACTAGCCTTTTGCGGTGCTCGTGTAGCAACAGCAAGGCGGCATCACCGATTTTGAGCCGCGTACTACCATCTCGGATGCTGGTATTTTTTCGGTGGCTCGTCTGGAAAGACTGCGAGGGCAAGTCAATTCATTGAACCAATGACGAGGAGTCCTCCACCTCCAGATTCGCCCCGTCTTGAACGTCGATAGTGTGTCACATCAGCCATTTCGGGCGCACAATCAATGCGGCGGGACGAAAGGGACTCGGCTGGCTAAAATGGATCAGCCCAGGCACAATATGGCAGAACGCTGTAACAAGCTACACACGTACTTGGAGAGAAATGAACCCGTTAGCGATCAATCAGCGTGTTGGTTTGAAATCTCGGAGAGGGCAATGCAATTACCTATCTATTACCTATCTACTGTGTGTCGAAGGTCTTCGACCCTGAAATTTGCGAAGGCTTCTGTCCACGGGCCTGGATAGAAACTACGGGCAGTGTCTCTCCAGCACGTCGGTGATCAAGGCGCCCACAGTGCGAAGAGTTAGCTGTTCCGCATCGTTGAAGGGGATTGAGCGAATCGTTGGGGTGCAACAGCGAGGCAATAATCGCCGTAATATCCACCTTGTTTTTCATCCCGAGGCCTTGCATGGAAACAACTATCCTGAGGACGGAAGGAGGCACCGGCATGTCGGCGATGATCAAGGTGCCCGTAGTGCAAATACTCAAGTATCTGCTCTAGAATGGGACTTTGCTAGCCTTTGGGGGTTCGTTCAGCACCAGCAGGGCGGTAAGTAATCACCTATTTCTCGCCGCGTACGCCCTGCATGCTGGCATTTTGCCCCTGGCTGCTTCGCAAGGTCGCGAGGGAACATCAGCTCCTCATTGAATCATGGCGATTACCCGGGATTCGGTTCACCGCTATTCGACTGGAACATCTGGTGGCGCATAATGATATCGAGCGTAAAATCAACGCAGGGAGGCGGGAACAAGAGGAGGCTGAAATGGATCAACGGCGGCAGGTTATCTGGCAGAACGCTGTAGGGATACGTACTTGAAGGACGCTGCTTGAATGGATTCAGTACGACACCCACGCCATCTCCGAGAATTACCATTTATACAGCAGATTGTAGCACAGGAATACACAAATAACACAAGAATTACCACCGAGTCCGTCTATAGTCCCGTTCCCCCCACCCGCCGCCGCGCTCCCGCCCGCGATGCGCCTCCTCCACCTCGCGGCGGTTGAACAGGTCCCCGTATCCCCCGCCGTGGACGCTACTCGGCGTCTCGCTCCCGCGCATCTCGCGCTGCTTCCGCTGGATGAGGTCCAGCGCGCGCTGCCGCTCGGACGACTCACGCGTCAGGCGTGCTTCAACTTCGGGCGGGCGCGAGGCGTTGAGCGGGATGGCGGGCGGGCGCGGGCGATAGCTGGATTTAGATTTGAAGGATGGGGAGGAGCCGTGACGGGACGCAAGCTGATGCGTTATGGACGTTAGCGGATCGTGTACGGATTTCCGCGCTGTGTCGCGTTTCCTGCAAACAAGTGAGATACTGGGACTTCTCGGCCGAATGTAAGGACGCACCGCTTCTCGTCGACGACTTCTTCGTCTGGGTTCGCTGCCCGCTCGGTGTACCACGGCTTGAGGTCTTTCGCGGAGGGCGCAAGCGGGAATCCGCGCTCCGTCTCCACCGGCTCCGTCTTCTTTGTGGTCGTTCGAATTGCTGTGGCAATTGCACTCTGCAGCTAACATCAGGACAACGAACAAATAAACGCCAAGGGCCGCAACACACATGCTCCAGATCCTCAAAGAAATTGATGTGCCCGTCCGTCGTCGGCAGTACAGCGCGCTGCATAGACTCGCCCGCAGTCAGCACCTCAAGGTCGTCGTCCTTGCGCTTCTTCTTGGAGCCCGCGCGCTCGCGTAGCCTGTCTATGCGCGCCTCCGAGTCCTAGAGCCGTGTGAGATTCGGTGGATTCGTCGCAGAACGAGTCTTGGGCGCACAGCAAGCATCATGCGGCCCTCTTCCTTGGCCTCCTTCTCGCGCGCTTCCTCCTCATCGCGGCGGACCTTTTCGATGTTGTCGCGGCGGTACGGGTGGTACGATTTGTGGTGGGCGATGTTGAGCTTCCCCATCGTTGTTCCGGCAGAGAAAGATGCAAGTAGTGAAGAGAAGGACGGGGAACGGGCCGGGGGACCAAACATGGCACGCTGATGAGATGCACGTGCTCAGTTTGAGTGCGGAAAGGGCTCGGCAAACCCAAGGCTTTTTACCTTCGGCGTATATGAAAAATCTGAATAGGATGACCGTGGCCGATTTTTTATTTTCACGGAATAGACCAGATAATAGGATTTCCCTACAGATCTCACCTGTCTCAAATCATCGAAGTTGGTTTATTGAAAAATTAAAATCGGGCACGGTATTTCTATGAAGGACCCATTTGCCCATGACTTTCACCATTGATGCCAGAGAATTCCTTGAGGTTTGAAAAAGCCTTGGCCTTTTTTTTTTTTTTGCGGCGACACGCTTGCGGGCTATCCCAATCGATGATGCCATGTGAAATGGTTTTGACCCCAACGGAGCCTGAGGACCCAGAATCTTAGATATTCGGAGAAGATTTTTGCACTCTACTATGCCACTACAAATTTAACTTCCCGTTCCTTTTACGAGGCGTTCCGAGGAACTAAACTGAATGCTACGATTCACGAAGTCGATGCCACTGCGTGGATGTTATGGGAATTTTTGCTCGTAGAAATGAGTCCGTACAGTGTGTGCGGAAGCCGCTAAACGATGGAACATCGAGTCTACTTTGAGTCTACTGAACATCCCAGTTCAAACCGCAGTCGGGAACAAATAGAGCCAAAGCTGTCGGATCAATCAAGGGCATTGTGTTTCTCGACCACGACCAGTCTCCCATCTTGCGCATCTTCGAGCTGGCTAAATTTACCTCGGCTACGCAGATGGCATTCTCTGCAGGACCCAGCACCGTATACCCACCCTCGACGCGTACCGTGCGAGGCAAAGGCGCCATGAAAAAAGGACACCGGGCGAAAGGCGAGATGTGGATCAACGTCAGGCGCTCATGGGGCGGCTTCTCCAGAGGCGCATACTTCAACGAGAACCTGACCATCGGCGAATTCGTCCATCGCGTCGTTCGTGGGTTTGATTTCGGTCCATAGATTCGTGAGCCACTCGATCCTGACGGCCTACCAGGCGACGTATCGACGGAGGAAGGGTTCCAATTCTTCCAGCAGGGGTGGTACGTCGAGGTCCAGTCGAAGAGGAAGGCGCTGGACCCGGACGAGTATGTGCAGATGCTCAAGGAGCGGTTCGACGGCGCCGAGACGGTCCATGCGAAGGCGCGTTATTTTTATATTTCTCGCGTTGGTGAGCGGGTCTGTTGAATGGGCGACAACGCAGGTGTTCAATGAGTATGGCCAACTCCTCGATTATGAATTTGGATTGGGGTGGAAACTACATTAGCTCGCACATTAGATCTTTAACTACTCGAAAACGTACTGATTTCCGTTGAATATTCAGGTTCATCCTCGCTGACATGTCCCCCGGTACTGGTTGCTCTTTACAAGGCCGTATCTGTGCTTCCATGGACTCTACGTAGCTTTCTCAAGTCAGAACCATCTCACATATTACCTAGGACCTATGTATATCTGAGGATAAAAATAATTGACCCCAATAAAAGTATCGGAAGTTTTGACTGTTCAATAAAAGTGTCGCAGGTCTGAACCGGTCATTGACCTTTTCCGACACCTACTTTTATGAGTCCAAATTCCTGTAAAAGTGTCGGAAACGGAGAAATTTTCGAAAAAAAAAGTGTCGGAAAGTTGAAATTTCGCAATATGTCGGATTATTAAAAGTGACCGCCATAGCATGCACTTAGACCGCCATAGATTGAGGGCAGATGGTGTGGTCAAAAATACAACAGCTACTACTATTGCTGCCTCTAAGTATGATCAAAGACTGAATTGGGTAGAACAAAGTCGTTCAGTTATTCAGGGTCAGCTGCTCAACCTTCGTTGCCCTCAGAAATATTCGGCTTGAGAAGTTGAGTGTCCTATACTTGGCTTACCGCGATATCGATGGAGGAACTTTTCATAACAATTTTGGCGCCAGCGCGGATGATTTATCTTGAAGACGCGAAATGAGGTTGTACCCTCGTTTGTAAGTGGAGCATTCTAGGTAAGAAGGATTATCCTGACGACACAGGAAACCATCAGCCTCTGTAACCCACACTGGGGGCAAAAGCCAACTCACCCAGGATTCACATGTGTTTCACTCATGTGGTCCGGAGGTAACAATCTACCAAACAAAAGATGTGTGACAGTTTAACAATTGTTCTTTACCAGACAAAGGAGGGACAAAGAATAGACAAAGGGCAGGTCCAGCACCCGGGAATCCTGCCAGCACCCGGGACAGCACCCGGGAATCAACACCCGGGAATCCTGTCCTGCCCTTTGTCCATCCTTTGTCTATTCTTTGTGTGTCTTTTGTCTAGCAAAGAACAATTGTCAAACTGTGACATGGGCTTTGTTTGGCTGCCAACCACCTCCGGACCACATGAGTGAAACTCATGTGAATCCTGGGTGAGTGCCCCCGGTGCCACTCCTGAGTTTCCGCCTTAAAAGTAAGCACCTGATCAGGTAATTTGATGGCAGCACATTCTGGCGTATTCAGGCTCCGCCTCTTCCATCTGCTGGGAAACTGACCAAGGTCGGCGCAATTTGATTGCCTGGAAATGCTGATTTGGCTCAGTTGGTTAGTGCTCCTGTTACCAGTGGGTGCAAGTTCGACTTGGGCAGCCAGTACCTTTTTTTTTCTTTTCGCGGCCCGTCGCACATCCAGGCTTGACATCAAAGACGAAGATGCCCTGCTGTCGAGGAGTTAGGGCAAGCGCAGCGCGCCCTATCAACTGCGCTGTCCCGCCACACTGGTTAGGGTTAGAGTTAGAGGTTTGCCTCAGGTATCTATCTATATGAAAAACCCAGCAGAGATGTGGCAAGTGCATGGTCTTTACTATTAGTATCACCGTCGCTATTAGAATCTTCAATCTACTTCAACTTGATGAGTTGACGTCACTGCCGAAACATGCCGCGAAATGTTGCCGAAAGAGTGCCGCGATCAAATTACCCGATCGGGTGCTTACGTTTGAGGCGGAAAGTGAACGAGTGGGGTAACCTGGACATGATGAATCAGTAAATCCATAGCGTAAGGTCTGAGACAACACCTCGACGTTGAACCCCCCCGTAATTTGTATCCGGCCGGACATCATATGAAACTTGAGGATTTTGAGTAGGAGAGGATTGGGGCGTGAGGCTGGATTGTAAACCTTGCGATCCTGTAACATGCAGATAGGACTTGTTCACCGAGGTCACACAAGTTAGACAATTCATCTAATTATGTATGAATACCGATCAGCTAGCGTGGTTGAACGTGTAAGTAGTGTGACGTGGTGACGGATTCAAACAATTGAAAGCAGAGTTTGGGCAAAATACGCTACAGGCTGAGGTCGTCTCTCCTAGACAGATCCTTCAGCAAACCGGTGCTGAGGGAATAGAAAAAAATGAACATCCAAAATCGATCCATTCATTTACGGTGGCTAGAGAGTACATGGGACGACAATGAAACTCGGCTAGTAAGCCTGTGGGTTGTAAGGCTTCACAATCAATGGGAGGGATGAGCCCTCGTGCATCTTGCTCATCTTGCCCTGCACAGTGGGGCGTTGGAGAAATCCCGCAATTTTGGGGACAATGTCGCCCTTGGGTACGGCTGGTTCGAACTCGAATGCACGAATCAGGGTGAAGAGTAAACTTTTGATTCTGGAATGCATAATCGACATCAACTAGGTGAGCCGATTGCCAACATGGAATTGCACGTACTCGACGAGTGAGAAGCGGAATCCAATGCCTGTGGTGAGTCAATGTCATTAGATCCTCACCATTATGTGCGCACGAAAAAAAAGTTTTTACAGTTGTGGGGCCCAGCGAAAAAGGTGAAAAGGTTCGCCCATACACTCGGTATTCCGCCGACCGCTTCTGGGATATGTTCCCAACGTTCGGGGCTGCAAAATTCTCTTCAGCTAGTGCACATATCGTGGTGAAAACCCTACGCACTTGAATTCGCCTGCATCCTCACCCCAGATCTCCTTGTCGGTGTTCACGGCCAACATTGGGATGTGCATAACCTGGCCCTTAGGTATGCTGCAGAAAATCACATTACGTCCCATTCGACCAGTGGTCAAAGTCAACGTACGGAAGGCTGTCGTGGGATTTGCCATACTTGTCAATATAGGGCTTGGAAAGGGGAAGGACGTCGTCTTGCATTGCCATGCGCTGCACGAAAGGGACTGGTGCGTGCACACGCATTGTCTCTCGGACTACGTAGCGCGTTCGATGCTGACGGAACTACGCGGCAAACGACCACGTACCAACACTCTCGAGGTATGGCAGGGAATTGAGTTCTTCCATTGTCGGATTTTCGGTGGTAAGGGTGAAGAGCTCTTCGCGGAGTTTGGACTGTACGGCGGGGTTCTGAGAAAGTGCGTGCAGGGCCCAGGTAACAGCGGAACTGATTGGCAATTTGAGAGTGAGCCGCCGAAATATTCAGGGCGGTACCCAACACACCTGGTGGTTTCGTGTCCAGCGAGGAAGAATGTAGGTATCTCTGTGTCGGTTCATTAAGATACGGAGGGGAGCCAACGTTTATTCTTACGTGCAATGACCTCGGAATCACTGAGCCGTTGAGCCTCCGGCACATTGGTGGACAGGTTCGATTTGAGAAGGACGGAGAGGATATCCCTGCGACCGCTCAAAGCCGTGTCCACTTCGGAGGCTTTGAGGGCTGCTTTGCTCTGGGAAACGATGCCGCCTCCAATAGAATACATCGTATTGCGCGCCCTCGTCGTGATTTGCACGCCCGGAAGCGGCTGGTGAGCCGATCAGACCAGGTCGGTGCCTCGGGAGAAAGGGGACGAACTAGTAGCCTCAAAATCGGTACAATTGACCCCGCAAGTCTGAAACCGTTATGTATTTGTGAGTTCGGAGAATGGAGGAGACTATAAGTGTGTAAGTATGTAAGTATGTGAGAAATCGGACGAAGATGTGAGGTTGAACACGTACTCCGTGAAGGCCTGGTTGAGCTCATTCGGTTTTCCCGTTGTCTCCAAGGCGCCGAACTGATAGTTGAAGCCTGAATCCACCCGCATCAATCAACCGGGAAGTAAGGATATGAGAAATGAATATGAACGCGCCCGCCTGTCCGATCACATCCAAGGTCATCCGTCTCAGCCAAGACATAACTTCAATGCATGCCGCGCCGTTCTCTTGAGCTACTTGCTGCACCCAGACATCACGAAGCTTGATGGCGTGTGAGACTTGTGGTTCCGGTCCAAGAACAAGCGCGCACCTGAACAGCCTTCTCAACAAAGACTTCTGTTAGGAGCCGGATTTGAGCAACACCGAAGGCCTGATTCTGACCAGGATGTCAGAAACACAAGGACCCACAAGCATCCCATCCCAACTTACCATAATGCGCCTCTGTTTCGCAAGGTCAGAATATTCAATGCATTTATATGACCGACGTACTTGGCGTCTATGCTCATCAAGCTCGAGAGTTAAAATCCCTAGGAACGAGGGTGAGTTTATATTACAGTGCAATGGCCCTGGACCCTACCGCCACCGAACAACCGCTTTGTATTAGTGCGGGTGAACGGCGCCTTCTGGTAGATCGAGCTGTTTGTGATGATATGGTTTACAGCCTTGATATCCGAACTGTGCAGCTCGCTGATCTGCTTCAAGATCAGCACGGATGAAGGCAAGAGAGGATGTGGCGGACACTGAATAGGCCGTGAAAACGGAAGTTAGGTCCGAATTTACTGCGCCATTTGGAGGTGAGGGTCGCGTCGTCCTGATGAGATTCAATTCAGATTCGGCTTGGCACGGGAGGTTCAGTGATTTACCGCCATCTCTTTGAAGTTCCCGAGTAGCAGGCTGGGGTTCCTGGGACCGTCCATGTGGCGCAGTGGGGATGTAAGCTCGCGGTACAGGAACTGCATGATATGAAATAGGCCATAGCAGAGGAACGTTGCAGCGATAGGAAGTATCAACTGTGAAAGCATGTTCGTTGGAGATCGTCGTGCTCACCTTCGACGGGTCCCGCTTTATGAGGGAAGTAGAGAAGAGTTCTCACGCGATGGTGTCCCACGAGAACATCAAGTGTGCGTGCATCACGGAGGGAAATGACTTTCTAGACAATCCTGGTCAGAGGATATGACGATGCCTTCCATTCAATCGTCAGCCTCGAGAAGTAAGGCGGCCGGTAACCGCCCCAGAAATAGCGATTGTGGCCCATTCTGTGGGGGAAGAGATGGCAAAAGACCCAGTTCAAGGCCGATGTCATCGCGTTTGTAAAGAGTCGAGTTGGATTGAATAAGCATCGTCCCGCTAGGTGTAGCAGCTCCTCGAGGCAGATATTTATTTCCTCGAAGTTATTCACGTTGGGTCAGCGAATCCGAGGAGTACACGGCGCTACATTCTTGCCGGTCTCCTAGATTCTTGTCAGGATGAGTAACCTCCTCTGAGTCGCAAGCGCATGTGGCCACACATTGTGACTGTCGGTCCGCGACAGAGAAGAAGCATTCTACCTGATGAGTGTAGCGCTGACTCCGACGTCAGGGCTTTGAATATCCAAGTCCGTCACCGGCAAGGGTAGGGTGTAGGGTGAGTTGACGGCCGGGCCGGGCCGGACGTCACCTGTCCGTCAGATTGAGCCGTCGACGGCTCCCATTAAACATCATGCAATTGCCACTCAAATGTCAAGCAAATGGTAAGTATGCTATACTTCACCATGTAATCCACCCTTCATAACCTTCTCTTTCCTCCAAATTTCTTCCTCCGAGGACGCAATTCTTTCGGCATTGCCCGAATGGGATTGGTCTTCAACATTTTCAGTGAAAAGGTGAATGGAGGGCCTGCGGATAAACTGAAGCCTCAAAATTTACGTCAGAGTAGTTAGAGGTGCTGAGAAACCACGACCAGAATCTCCTTAATACACACCCAGTATACGATGTGTGCAAGAAAACATGTACGTGAAACAAGAAAATGTATGTCGTGAAACAATATATGTTGTGAAACAGAAAATATATGTCGCGAAACAAAAACATATGTCGCGAAACAAAAACATGTCGCGAGATAAAAAATTTATAGTACAAAGAATATAAAAGAGAATTCTGACTGCCACAAATCGTCACCGGAATCCTAGGCTGGGAGAACCTCAGAACGCTAATTTTTGTTTAACAAAAGCACCGGCTGACACACCATATAAGGAATACATGAACCCGAACACTGGTGCACTCGGGCTATACTTAGTTTCTTATCATGTCCCGCCAATGTATTCGCACCACCTCAGCAACGATCTCGGGCCGCTCGAATAAAACGACGAAATCGGGGTTGTATGAAACATAAAAACCATAGCTGAAATCACTAATTCTGAGATCCCTCCGCTGGGCTTTCAGGTAATTTCCTGGCCATACCCTTTTTGTTTATCCTGAAACTGAAGAATTTAGAACTTTATTTAGCATGTAATATTTGTGGCCCGAATCCTATGCGACAACGTGGGAGCGGGTGATTTTACTATAAAGCTGGGGCGCTGACGCCATCTAGGCATCCACTGACTGCGACGAACGACCCGCGGTATGATTTCACAAGTTGTTCTGCCCGTGGCCGGGACAGGCCTCTTTTATGTGCTCTTCCATCTGGTTCAAATCGTCTACCGGGAAATTGCCTCGCCCCTCCGGCACATGGTGGGCCCGCGGAATCCGAGCCTTATTTTCGGTAACTTCCAAGAGATGACGGTCAGTTCCAGCTACTTGTATTTCGTCGACTGAACCCAGTGCCATGGCCAGGAGGACCCCGAGTTGACGGATAAGTGGCGGAAGGAATTCGGGGCCAATTTCCGCTTCAAAGGCCTCTTCGGTGTCCGTTTCCAAACGGTTGCGTCCCCCCTCTTGCCTCAATTCACCCACAGATCAGCGAGTTGCACACCTCCGATCTCAAGGCTATAAATCACATCATGACGAACTACTCTGTGTACCAGAAGGCGCCTTTCGACCGGGCCAATTCTAGTCGTTTGATGGGTAACGGTCGGTTCGGTTCAGTTGCCGTTCATCCACTCGCGACCTCATTTATTCACCAGGAATTCTTTCCGTGGATTTGGAAGATCATAAGCGATTCGTGCGTTCATCGTATGTCCACCATGTGATCTCTCATTCGCGCAAGTATAGAGACAGATCTCGGTGCGCAATATCTACGTTGCTTGTCCCGGACATGAAGCCATCTACCCGTAGAATCCGGCCTTCAGGGTGGCCCAGATGCGAATCATAACGGAAGTATTCATGGACAAGGCAGTGCAGGTATGTATGCATTCCGAGTCAATTCCCAGTGTTGCGACTTGGCTGATTGCATAAAGCTCCGGGATATGTGGGTGAACCAGGTGTCACGGGAACATGATGCAAGCCGCATCGACGTGCTGCCCTGGCTCCGGCTCACGACATTGGAGATAATTGGCAAGGCAGGTGGGTACTGACCACGGGGATCGTTTCCCAAATTATCACCCGCGTAGGCTTCAATTATGAATTCAATGCGCTCTCGGGAGATGGAAAACCGAACGAGCTGGACCAAGTCCTCGCTCAGCTCTTCCAATCTCCTCTCTCGGGCCGCTACGCCACCTTCCGCACCGCGCAGTCTCTTTTCCCAATTCTTGGACTCATGGTGTGTATATATTCTGGGACTCTGAAATATCGACCGCATCTAATTTGCGGCGCCCACACAGCCTTTGCCTGGGAAGAAACTTTTCGAGTCTGCTCGCAGGAGGATGTATACGATCGGGCACGGAATTCTGATGAGGAGCAAGGCGGCCCTCAAGGCTTCCGACGCCGGGAAGACTCTGAGCGGCAAGCGAGATTTGCTGTCGGTTCTTCTCAAAGCAAATTTATCTGCCGACGTACCAGAGAATCAGCGGTTGACCGATCAGGAACTTGTCTCGCGTGAGGGCAGATCTTGTTCTAAAAATTGAAAACTCCTCACTCCCTCTCAAAGAGATCCCGACATTCTTTGTCGCTGGACACGAAACGACCAGGTCCGCGTTCTGAGTCTTCGAAGGGAACTGCGCGCGCTGAATCTTTATTTCTATCCAGTACCGCGGCCGCATGGGCGCTACACGCGCTTTCCGTCAATCCCGCCATCCAGACGAAACTCCGCGACGAGGTTCTGACCATTTCGACCGACAATCCGACAATGGACGAGCTGAACTCGCTCACGTATCTTGAGAGGTATATTGGCATCCTACACGATCTGTGTTCATTTTCGGGCTCAATACATCTACGATCAGTGTCGTCAGAGAGACCATGCGGATTTATGCACCCATCGTGTTCAGGCATCGGATGGCTATGCAGGACGATGTGTTGCCGCTCTCCAAAGCATGCCGGGACAGAGATGGGAAATTACACAACACTCTTCTGTACGCTCTCTACCCTCATATTTCCTAATCTCACGACACGAATTCCAGCATACCCAAAGGCCAGACGATCTACATCCCGATCTTGGCGGTCAATATGGACAAAGAGACGTGGGGCGAAGATGCGCTGGAGTTCAAGTGCGTTGCGATTGTTGGTGGCACTCTCAGGATGTCCATTCATTCGTTCTTTGGACAGGCCGGAACGCTGGGCGGATATCCCACAAGATGTCACCGCGATCCCGAATGTGTGGGGAAACACCCTCACCTTTTTCGCGGGGCCACACAGCTGTATTGGGTTCCGTTTTGCGGTCCTAGAGCTCAAGGCCCTGCTCTTTACGATCATTCGCGCGTTTGAGCTTGAACCCGGAGTGGCGGAGGGTGGAATTGGCCGCACGGCTGGGACGCCTCAGCGCCCGATTGTGCTCGCGGAGGGGAAGAAGAGGTCGAGCCTCCCCCTTATTGTGAGGCCTTATGATAAGCAACGTTTCTAAGGCGCGGATGTTGGATTTTCTCAACTCTGGTACCGCATTGTGCCGACTGTCTGCGGAAGTTGGAAAATAATTTAATTGTGTTTCAGCCTATTCATGTGCTTAACTTGAAATTCCGGTGGTAAATGATCCATTTATGTACCCACGAGATCCCACAACCCAAAGAAGGAGACCGTGAGATCCCTGAGCAAGATAAACAGAAAGTTGAATTTTTAGAATTTCTTTAGGGGCGTTCCCACGATCACGCCTGCCGATCGCACAGCATCTCTCTTTCATCCGCTTTATCCTCCTGCGCTTAGTGCAAGGGGGTACCAAAAAAAAAAAAAACGTAGGGCCGTTTTTTTTCAAACCGACCCTTCCCTCTGACCACCCTACCACGTGATGTCCTAAAAGGGAAATAATTGATCGGTAGATGCCGAGGGCTGACAATCGACCGTCAAACCGTCGAAACTTGACTGAAACAGCCGATATCATAAGACTGAAGCGAATTCTGGTATCTGTAGAGTTCTGGAACCAACTACAGCAATTTACAGGTGTCAGGTAGATATTTCTGTGGCATACATAATGATACGCCGGACCTACTTGAACTTTACGTGTTTACACGCGACGTCTTTTCCCTGAACGGCCAGCCCCCAACGTAATGCAAGCGTCACAGATCCAATTATCTGCCACCTCTTCCATCCCGATACAATCCAGGTGGTACTTGAGCGAATATCAGCCGTGGGCGGGCAAATTGCGAGCGGTTAAAACTGACCCAGATTGTTTCACACCCCTCGTTGCTGCATAGAGCAGCAGATGATGTTGACTGCGGAATACGGACGGCCACTACCCCGCAAAGCCACAGATTAAGGTCATCGACCGGGCGCAGAGTTCTCTTGCGCCCCGACGATCGTGTTGTTGGTGTCATAGAAGCACCGGTATTCAAAGGCCCCGCTGCCGCCGGGATTGCCACAGGAACGGACACAGCTGACAGGTTGATTTGAACCATTGCTGACGAGGTCGAAATTTGAGGTGGGTACTTCAACTACAGTCAGTTATGTATGTAATGCACTTTCAAATGAAATGAATGCCTGATCTTGTTCCTCTGGCGTCTCCTGTGGTTCTGGTTCTTCGGGGATTGGTAAAAGCGCCTCCGGCATCTCATCGTCTGAAAGAGCCAGAACTGGAGACGTAGGTGCCGAACCACTGGAGTCAGAGTCGTCATCCTCCGTTGGTACGGCATCCAAATTATCGTCCCTGCAGAGTTTTTAAACATGACATGAAATCTGGGCAGACAAAAGAGACGAATGCAAGAGCACGCCGTGAGCTGTGTGCATCCGAAAGGGTGAGGGTAGACTTATGTTTCCTCGTCTTTCGCTCCTTCCGCTTACGCCAGACTCCCTTCATGCCGGCTATCTCGGACGCGCTAAGTTTCCACAGGTGTCCGTGTTTCGGCAGTGAGACTTCAGGATGGTGACGCGTGAGGTGTTCTTTCATGTTGTATCGCCAAACTGCTGGATCCTTCTTGCTGCAAGTCGGGCATTTCAGCGGAGCGTTGGAGCAAGGTGAGCTATCAATTGATTTGGTGGCAGCACCAATTGAGAATCTCTTGGTCAAATTTGGGCATCTGGAGGCCTTCATGTCGATGGTAAGAGCGCCCGATCCGCTTGAGCTTTTTTTCAGGAAGATCTGGCACAGAGGAGAAGCACGGCCGCAAAGACCACAAGGTTCCATGGAGCGGTCGATGGCTGGGTCGTGCAAAATGTGTGAACCTATGTGGGCAATAATCAACTGTGGATGGGCCGTATCAAGGGGGACGGAAGGAGAGCAATAGCCGCAAACATGAGGATCAGTGGCAGATAGCGCTGGGTCTTGATCATCGCTCTCGCATACAAAGCATGCACGTCCTACGTGTATGTTGTACATCAGAATTCGATGCGGGATAATTGACACGCACCATGCGATTCGCGATATGGGAAGCTGTCAGTTGGGATGAACTTGGGAATGGATCTGTTAACGTGAGGTGTAATTAAATCCATGAGGCGTGCTCCAAACGCGCGCAGAACAGTGCTCTCGAGTAAATAGCAAGGTTTCCCCTGGACGCGAGTGGACAGTGTCGGGTCTATGGGGAGGACAAGCCGGCCGGGCGATGCAAGAACTGTCCTGAGGGGGCTGCCAGACACCCAATCATTCTTCAACGTGGGGTCGTCCTCCACTGTTGTTGGAACAACGCGAAGAATTTGGAATGAAACTGTCACCGCCTGTTCGAGAAGAGCCTCGAGAGCGATCTGTTCAACCGACTGGGAGTCCACACGAATGTCGGTGACTTCACCCACACAAACAAATAGTTTCTCCTCGCATCGAACCAACGTCACGATGGGTTCGGAAACCAGAATTGAAGGGGCGCCGAATGTGGAGTCAAATTCAGCAATGTCCGCATCCCCAACTGACGAATGGCGTTGCACATCTGCCACACGTCGCAGCCGATCTGTGGAAGCTGCTGTGTGGCGATGCTTCTGCATTAGCGAGAGTGCACGAGTTTTTCGGAGAGATTTGTCGCCGACGGTGATAAAATGTGAAACAGCGGGTTTCGTTGGAGTAACGTGCTGTTCTTCCTCCTCGACGACTGCGTCCTCTAGATCAATCGGCATGGAGGATATGTCTACGACTTGTTCCTCCGCCGCTGGAGGCTCATCGTCATCTTCGTTATCGTCTTCATCGAGGTTGGCTTTGGTAATGAGCGTGCCATGGGGAGATAGAATGTTGATATTCGGATTGGATGCAGCTGCGGTGTCAAGTGAATGGAAAGCGGTCGCGAGATGAGGAAGTTCCTCTTCTAGCATTCGGCGCCCACGGCGCCAAGTTGTCTGTGGCGTAGCGTTGCGTACCGCTGTATCTGCGCGCCAAGATGGAGGTCGAATATGATCTACCTTGTCCGGTAACTCCTGGGAATCGCGGGTTAACGCAGGCAATGAGAGGCGACGTGGCGGCCGATCCCAGTGCGGATATTTTGCGAAAATATTGGCGATCTCAGTGCTTCCAGTGATTCTCTCTATGAGCTGAAGGATATCGAGGTTCCTATCGTTTCCGATCATGGTCCGAAGGATTCCAAACAGCTGTTCCAAGCGATCTGTGCCCAGCAATATCAACCAGAAGTTTCCGTCAGGATCATCGACCTTCGCCTTTGCCACGCAAAAATACACATTTTTGACGATGTCGGTAAAGAGGAGTGTCGGGAGCGCCTGTTTACCTCCATCACGGTAGAGGAGGAGGGCCAAATGTGCGGCGGCACTAAGATGCTCGAGTTGTTCGGATAAGGTGAGGTCGACACAGATGTAAGGGAAGACGAGGTGGTAGAACAACGTCCCCAGCGTGCGAAGTCCTATCCACGCGGACATGACGCCAGGGCGGGCATCCGCGGAGGGCGGTGGTAATGTCCACATGTCTTTCAGAAGTTCGAACGCCACCTTGACATTTTGTTTGTCTTCGGGGTTGAAGAGGGAGTTGAGATGCTGAACTGAATGACCGGCCGATTGCAGATGGGAACGATTAATAGACGTCGAAATGTGGGTACCCATAACTTCGGTCCCGGATTTGCGCAGAAGTCGGTTTCGCAGGCGTTTTATGACATGCTTGGGATCTTTGTCAGGTGTGAGATCATCCTCGCCCACCCAGAAATCCATCAGCGGTAGATCCTTCAGCAGGTGGTAAATGTTAGACTGCGGCGATAATTTCCGGATGAGAGTCATGTCAATGAATGCGACGCCGCGCCGACTTTCGCCGTCAGACGCAACAGAGACGAGGCGAAGCTGGGTGAGATCTTGTTTGCTCTTCACGCCTTGGATCGCTGGCTGTATAAGATCGCGTGCATGCTCCTTTCCGGTTTCTTTTTTGCAATCACCAGAAACGAGGATAGGCCGAGCTGCGTACAGACGTGTATCGTCGCTCAGTATTCCGATGGCAGCCACGGTTGCCTATGTTTTGCTTAGCTAAATGCAAGGACAACCAAACTCAAATCGCACTTACCTCGCCAGCGTAATGAACTGTGTCGCGTGCCCCAGTGTTTTCCAAAGCACGAAATAATTCTTCGAGATCGTGCTCACTGTTGAACTGCAACGAAACCCTGCTAGCGTGCTGCCTGCAGACGCCGATGAAGCTGTTTGTTTTGTCATCCCAACGGATTCGCTTTTCCGTGGCCAATTCGTCGAACATGAGGATCTGGTGCACCACCTTCTTTGCACGTACGACATCGGTGATACCCGCGAAGCAAGCCTCGACATTTCTTGCAACCTCGGACACCTGTGGGACGCCCGGTGAAGGTGTGATGGAAGGGACAATTAAACGACTCCGTAAGGTGGTTCGGCTGGGGAGCCCGAGCGCGCAATGCGCGAGGTCGGCAAGTCTGTTTCCACCCATTTTCCAGATGAGAACACCGCGCAAGTCATCCTCCTCGACATAGTCCTTCGGGTGGTAGACACCGCGAGCAGCATCGTCGTGCAGGCGTAATATCCCCCGGATACCCCGCTTCTGCCTCAGCGCTACGCGTATGAGTCGATCTACGTTCTGCGCTACTCCGCTACCAATGGCGCGGACAAGCCGTTTGTAGTCCGAGAGGGACCGCGCTTGCGACAGGAGTTTCCGGGCGGTATTGAGCCCGCGCAATTGAAGCTCTCGGATTCGCTGATTCTTGCGTCGAATCAGCTCGGTAAGCCCAGAAAAGCTGTAATATGCGTAATTCGCATTCTCGGGTATCCCATGTTCGGCGCGATCCAAGACACACCGGCCAAATTGAATATTCAGCTCGGCTGATTGTCATCCGAAAAGATCCTTTTCAGCTACTTATTCAGCTTGCGGCATTTTTGCCATTGGCTCGGCATTTTCCGACCCAATGGCAAAAATGCCTCCAGCTGAACATGTTGCCGAAACTGGTGTTTTCAGGTAACATTTAGGCAACATAATCCCGGCTGAATATTCACTTTTGCAGGTGTGAGATTCCCTGCAGTGCCGGATCCGTGGCAAGAGTTTTGCACGGGTCACAGGTACTTCGGCCAGGAACGGGGCTTTTCTTGCATGCGTACGAACGCAGGATAACAGTCCCATGACTGGACGTAAAACTCCATGGGAAGGTGATCGTGCCGTGCAAGCCAAATGGGTAATTCGAACCGAATGGGAAAATGAAGCCAGCACACTCGAGGAACACTGGTGGTGCGCGGGGAAGGTCTTCATCTGGGGGACTCATTTCGAGAACTTCGGGTTCGTTGTCGCTGTCGACAACAATGGTGGGATTGTCGGGGACCTTGCCGGTGTATGATGCCGGCGTCCCGTGTTTCTTGAGTCTGGACGGCGTCAGCGAAATAAGGGCGGCGAAATTGACCAGTCGGAACTCACACGGAAGTCATTGCATCCAGTAGCTGTTCGACTTTTAGCTCTGCCATCGCTCCTCGCAGTCCCCGTTTGACGACAAAATATTCGAGAAAGCGGCAAAACCCCCCAATTCCGTGCAAGCCGGGCTGAATCATTTGCTCCCTGCTCTCCGAGGTCGCACCATAGCCGAATGCGGCGTGAAATGTCGATCCAAGGACTTCCCATAGGTCTGTTCCATTGATATCTTCGTCTACGTATGATGCGGGATCTCTGGCAAAGACTGCAAGCGGGTTCGTATCATCTGCTTCTGGAATTGAGACAGGAAGTCGCCTCGCGCCCTCCCGCAATTGACGTATCAAGTCGACCAGGCGCTCGGAGATTTCGGAAGTATTGGAGACAGATGGTAGCCCGGCGACAGAAGGCGCGTCAGAAGCCTTGGTAATGATGGCAGCGGATTTTCCGAGGACAGCGGTAGGGTTGGAATGGATCACCCTTGGTGCCTGCACGGTGCTCGGCATAGGCGGAGCTTTCTTCTGGAAATAATTGTGCATGGTAGTCAGCTTCTTTGCGACGGCTGCCTTGTCGAGTTTCTCCTTGAGCTCGCGGCACACTTGTTTGCCCCGGTGGGTTTTTTCGAGATTTATAAGTCCGCCGGGCCCATATTTCAGGAGCCGTTTACAGTCGGGACATGTCGCGCTGCCGTCTTTGCCCTCGTCTTTTGCCCAAAGAGTCCGCATCCCGGCATCCTCTCTCTGCTCCTGTAAGGTGCTCAGTCGACGGGAGGTTGACAGTTAGAATCTGATTACCGCGGAAGAAGCCATTTTTAGCGCAAACGGAGCTGGATTCTGACTTGAATGACGAGAATAGTAGCCAGGCCGCGATGATTTTCACTGCCGCTGTCAAACAACACCAAGC
Source organism: Mycena maculata (assembly GCA_029448575.1). NCBI lineage: Eukaryota > Fungi > Basidiomycota > Agaricomycetes > Agaricales > Mycenaceae > Mycena > Mycena maculata. The sequence continues at coordinate 35,528 of JARJLG010000152.1, forward strand.
CGATCACCACAGCTTCCGACACCCGGAGCCACACGATGTGATCCTTGGCTTATTTGAGGTTGCTTCAAGGTAGAAAACGTTAAAAATTGACATCCAGCTAAACAGGATACTACCAAGCCCATTTCTAGACCAGAAAAAAAAACGTGTCTTTTTTTTTTTCCACCCCGTCGGCCGACCCACCCTCCCTGCCCTCGGTCACGGCTTGGCCGGCCCGGACCCCCTTGGCTTAGTGCATCGCTACAGCGTTTATATGTCGCCGCAAAAACGTAGAGTTCTTGTTGCTTTTGAAGAAGATGCCGCTGGGGGTTACCAGAAGCGCCAGTGAAAGATTGCGGTGAGCCACTAAGTAGCGCGACGCTGCGCAGGCTCGACTTACGCTGAAATCTCATTAGGTTTCCGTCGATGCCACTGCGACCAATGCAGATCTTGCGCGAGAGATTGCGGTCACTCTCGACCAACCTTCCGTGACCTTGGAAATACTGGACGGCTTTGCGCTCCGCGATCAAGAGTAGACCTTTTTTTCGATGCGGTGTACGAGTTCTAATCCCTTCACAGCGGAGTAGACATGATCCCTGAGGATGAAATTGTCACTGCCCGATCTTCCACCGTTGTAACGAGTGTCTCCGCCTCCATGCCCAAGCACGAACCCGTTTTATATTCGGATCACTTGATAGGCGGCCCAGAATCGACTATTTCACCGCACAATCCAGGACGCATTCAAATCCGATTTGTTACTGCTGAGCTTGCACGGGTGCACGCCAGGGGCACTCCGAAGACCCAAACCGAGGCGACGAACGGTATCCTCGCCTTTGACGGCGAATTTGTGAGCGGGAATACGACCTTGGTGCGTCAAACGTTCTGTAAGACAATTTCTCTCTAATCTGACCTCTCCAGAGAGCTGTGCAGCGCGAGGCTGCGCACGTTCTCGGATGGGCGTCTCCCGATTCGATGGACGAGGACGACACGATCTGTGACCTCGATCATGAAGACGGAACCGCGTGCAGCTGTCCTATTGCCCAAGACATCGAGCAATTCGGGCTCGCGAGCAATCTGCACTGTCGCCTCGCAACGGACGGTTCGAGCTGTGGGAAGCAGCAGTGCGCGTACTCCCACGTCAACTTGATCAGTCAGTTCATTCCTTTTGTCCTCGACTCCACCCTTTCACGTTAGCGCCCAACAGGCCCCGATTCTTCGTCCAATGCGTGTTCCATATGCACAGAGCCGCTCGGTACGGCGACATCGTTATCATTATATTCGTAGGCGACTGACTCATGTGTAGTATCGCCGTGTCCAAGATGCTCCGCCAGCGCCCAGAGCCTCGGCAGCGATCCGAAATCCGTAGTCCACTGCCCGCTGGTCCAGGTAGATATTCTTCTTCTGTTGACATGCATTGGGCTCACTGCATTTGTCTAGAACGCCGGGTGTGGGCACCTCCACCACGCTCATCGTATCGGTGCGCGCCGCACCAGAACACCCCTGGGATGCCCCACGGGGTGCCCCACCGCCCGCTTCCCTCGAGAGGCCGCGGTCTTCGACCGGGACGACGCGCACCTCACCCTCGCCTGGGACGGCGAGAAAGTGGACCGCATCCCGATCTTCTCGGCCTCCCCCTCCGCCGGCCCTTCGACGCGCGGGTCGATTATCACCCTCACTACGGAGGCTGTCATCGCGCTCGTGGAGCGCTTTTTCGAACAGCAGGGATTCACCCACCCCGGGCTCTCGCTCCTCATTCATTTCCGTGACCCCGTCGCCGAGTACGTCCTCCTTGAACCCGTGTCTCGCGTTCCGATCAATGATTTTGATGATACAGGACCGTGCAATTTACACAATCGACTCTCGTTAGCGTGTGCCATTCGTCAAGCCACCGGCACCAGGGCACGCGCCGCTTCCCCCTCTTCAATGCCTCGGAAATGGCCCCCGCGCCCAAAACCACGCGCCCACCCGGCCATACTCGCTCGATCTGCACACCGCGCACGCGCCGATCCTTGCGTGCGGATGCACCCTCCTCCGAGACGTATTCTTAGCGCCGGGCAACGCGACGGAGGATGCCTCGGTGCTGCTGTACGCCGTGAAGCGCCGCACTCAAATTTCCAAGGGCGATTCCTCCAAGAATACGGCGGTGCCCTCTAAGCAGTCGATGTATCTCGCGGACGCGGCATGGCACCCGAGCGTCGTGCAGACGCCGCGGGGGATCGCGGCGCTGCTCTCCGCGCTGTACCTCCTCGCGCACGCCGTCGCGCAAAAGGGGCCCGCGGGCGAGCAGAAGGTGCTTGCCGTGGCGCATGCGATTTTGAGGTTCCCGCCGGCGGTGAGGACGCGTAAGTCGGTTCCCCATTACCACGTATCGTGATGCTGAATCCATTTCGCAGTGGCGGGTTTGTTCCTGAACAAGGTACCGGGCGCGGAGGAGAAGGCGGCGCTCGCGGAGGCTCTGTACCACGCGCTGAACGAGTTCTCCGCACGCGGGCCCGGCGTCATTACCAGCCAGGAGAAACGCCGCTTCGAAACGGTTTGTTCTTCTGCAGCTTCTGTCCCCGATCTCACCTTGCATATTTTTCCAGGTGAGAATCCTGCTGGCCTACATGGCAGGCGCGGCGAATGCGTCGTCGGGCGTAGCTCCCCATCCTCAGCGCGTGGTCGACGAGATATCACTCGCATGCGCCATCTCGCACAAGAGACTCTGCGATCCGGTCCGTCTGGGCGGCGTCGTGGTAGAGCGCGCCGTCGCCGCGCTGCGCCAGCCGGGTGGCCTGCTCTTCCGTCCCAGCGCGGCCGCATCGGATACCATGGAGGAGCTGAGCAACCATGAGATGCTGCGCCAGCTTCTGGCGCACTCGCGGGGCCTCCGCGCGGACTCCACGCTCCTGCTCCGCGTGGTGGAGATCGGCGCGCCCCCCGCAGCTTGGATGGCTACGCTCGACGCCGTGGGCCGGGACTTCACGTCGCTGATCATGGCTGCGAACCGGACGGAGCTCGTCGCACGGGGGCCGCTGGAGCTCAAATCTGCTGATGTCGTTCCACCGCAGATTGTGCTGGATCAGGAGGTATCCAACCCCGCTATTGATATGACGTTTCCTGACCCTGATGGGACGCGCAGGGCCTTTTGGCCGTGTTTACGGGACGCGGGTGCGGGACCGTGCGCGATGTGAACTTTTTCCGGCCAACGTCCGTGCTGATTCCCATTTTTGCATTTCACTTCTGATCGATAATATTCCAGACACGGCGGCGACACGGAAGTGGACGTCAATGACGTCGGGCACGCGCTTAATAAGGTTGTTCCTGCGCGCGTATTCGAGGGCACCTGGCAGGTTGATAGTTACGGCGACGTCGCGGCCGAGGCGCGCGCGCCCGATGAGGTGCGCTTGGAGTGTTCCTCACGTGATCTGCTCGTCTCTGAACTTGCACTTAGGCGATCGTCCTCTGCCTCGACCTCAGCGAATCGATGAGTCAGCGCTCCGGAGTCAGCAAATCGGGTCGCCACCGCGACGAGGCGGCCTTCGATGTCGAGGCGGAGTCGGAGAAGGTGGTGGAGAAAATCACCCGAGACTTGACGCGGGGGCAGATCATGCAACATGGTACATGAGACGGGTATCCCCTTATTTCAACGTTACTCACGGTTTCACTTGCACAGCGGGGGCACACCTCCAATCTCAACATCCCAGTTGTCGCTATCCATGGCGGAAGACGCTCGACCCTGATCCAACTGATTCAAGCTCCGACGATGAAGACGACGCGGCGGGGGCGCTCCTTCAGGATTTGGCGATAGTTGCGTCACGCGAAGCTTTGAAGCTGTCGTTCCTGCAGGAGGACGACGAAGAGTTGGTCGAGGATGAAGATGAGGACGAAGATGAAGATATGTACGGGGACATAGTGGCAGCGCGAAGCCCTGCTGCTTCGGACGCGTTACTCAAAGTGGGTTCATCTGCGTCGACTATTCTATGACCCTCATTTGTTCCAGCTGAGTTGTTTCGCGGCCGCGGTAGCAAATGATGATATGTACGACGAACTGGTCCAGGTCTTAGAGGATATGCTGCGCGACTCCAATCTCGACGAGGTGGGGGAGGAGCCGTACAATGTTTTGCGCGCGCTGTTCGATTTCAAGTGGGTGTTTGAATCGTTCCAGGATCTCCGTTGACTCTTTGTAGGACGGGCGACCTACTCACCGATCCGGTTCGCCCAAAGAACGCGCCTCGGAAGACATTCGTCAATTCCACCTCCAAATTGTGGTTCGAGTCGCAGCTTAATTGGCCCGCCGGCCCTTCTGTTGCTCAGTACGAATCCGTAACTAAGCTGAAGAAAGCTGTCGCCTCTTGGGTAATCTCAACTTCGGAAAGCAAAGGAAAATATTCCAACTAACTACATTTGCAAGATCGCGGGAACAGAAATTTTGCTGAAAATCAAGGGCAGCGCAAAAAACGATGCAATCTTGGTCACTTTGCGTCACTTAGGCAAGACGCATAGCTGGACGCTCTTGCCACAAACCCCAATTCGAACCTTGTACTCTCTCGCGCATCGCGCAACAGAAGCGGCATACTCGTCCTTTGCACTAAGGCTGTGCTACTCCTACGTCCCTGTTAGACCCACAGACGGTCTTCTATCGCAGACGCATCTTGCGCACGGCGGAGACGTAGAAATCTCGCAGCCTATTCTCCATAAACGTCAGTCCTATGACATCACAATGGACGGTAACTCCGCCCCGAAAGTTCTATTGCCACAAGATTCGTCTGTTCTTGCTCTTCTCAGCTACATTCGGTCCGCTGGAAATGGGATCTCCGATATGATGCTCTGGTAAATCTTCTCTCAAATGTCATGCTTCGATTGATTGATGGACGGACAGGCATGGACTTCAGGAATCCGGTGATGGCGTGCGCAGAGGTCAAATTGCGGAGATAGATGTCCCCCTCAGCCGTTACGCTCTTGGCTCAGATACCATTACCTTCGATGAGGCGGCGTGGCGCTGGCTATCGACCGGCGCACAAAAGACCCGCGAGGACAGCCGGCATCTCAGTCGTTTGGATCTCCTCAAGGAATTATTCACGGTGTTCTTGAATCGTGCGGTGAGCGACAAAGACACTGGTTATTGGCCTAGCTGACGACTACGCACAGGGTTCTTTTGATGCTGCCGTTTCCTTGGTCCTTGGGCTCGTTACATGTATTTGGAGTCTTCTTACTGACTCGACGATTGTCTGATTTTCCCTTCAGTTTCAAACGATCCAACTGTGGATCAGGACCTCACCCCCGTCTTCGAAAAATTCCGAGAAAAGCTAGAGTCTGTTTTTGCCGAGGGCGATACGGCTGTTTACGGAGCCCTGGATTCCGCCAGACAACTCTTGATCAACTATCGCCCCGAACAATCCAACCTTCGGAGGCGTATCATCATCGTCTCCGATGGTGAAGACACAAGCTCCGATATTTCTGCTTGGGAGGTTTGCGGCGCGTTGCAGAAATCTCGAATCATCGTCGATTCCGTTCAAGTTGGTCAAAAGAGTGATTCCCTCTTGCACGCCATACTGGTTGGATATCGTTTAAAATGCTCTCTCTCTCGCTAATTCCAATGGCATCGGCAGGTAGCTACCGCTTTTCTCCTCGAACCTCCCTCGCGGACGCTTTGAGTATCTTCGTAAATGTTCACTCTTATACACATTGATATACTAACTCTGCATGCACAGGACCTCGAGACAATGCTGTATTCGGGAGAGCGCCCGTTCCGGCCAGCCAAACCGGTGGTATATACAGAGATGCAGCTACAGCCGTACGAGAATTTCCGCTCATATCCCATCGACATTGTTACCGCAGACCAGTTCCCGCCGCGGGCGGAACACAGGAAACTGAAGCAGCGAGTCAAATTCGCTACGGTTTCCGTTACCCATCCTGGAGGCGGTGATGACCGTATGAAGAGGATAATGCGGGAGGTAATGCGGCGCTCTGTGTTGCTATGCTTCGTCTATCCTGACACGCCTCAGATCAAAGCTCTCGTATCCGATCCGCACCCCGCAATAGACGTCTATGTCAACCATCAGGATTGTACCTTCCTGAAGATAATCGTGGAGGTGTGTGATTTATCCCGGACTCGTGATCCGCTGCTTAGTAGAACTCGAGGCCCCGAAGGACGTGGAGAATTGCCCGTACAAGGGCGGAACTTTCCTCTTGACTTGTGATTTACCCGTCAACTATCCGCGAGATCCTCCTGAAATACGTTTTGTGACCTTTATCCTGCATCCAAACGTAAGAAGTCCGCCGCTGAATTATTACACGTTGATTCCAACTGATTTCTCGTATCTCGTAGGTCTCAAAACAGGGGAAGGTGAGAAATATCACCGACGGAAGAATCAAGTAACCCACCGGTCGCGTTCTAGGTTTGCATTGCAGAGCTCGGCCGCCTATGGTCGTCGGACATTACATTGAAGGAGATCTTCAGCTTGATATACGGCACACTGTTAACTCCTGACCTCGAAAATCCGTTGGAGATCCAGGCGTCGCTGAAATACTGCAAGTATGACGTCGTTTTCATTGCTGTCTTGCTAATATCGAGCACAGATGACGACGATGGGACATATGCTCTTGCCGTGGCTGACGCGATTGCTAAACATGCGTCCAAGACTCGTAGGCAGTGGCAGGAAGAACTGGATGACTGACCAACGTGCTCTTCTTGAAATGTCTTCCTTCTTGTCGCCTTCTCGAGTCGATAATTACATGTAACGAATTCTAAAATTTGAACCCCCTGTGTGATCCAGATAATGCCTAGCGCATATTACCCCCTGACCTTGCTCCCTCCGATCAAGAGCCCGGTGATGGAAGGGAGGATTAGACGACGAGATTGGCGCTGGTACCGGTACCTAAAATGCCAGAAAGCCGGCCTTCCCATCTTCGGGAGATCACTGCGAGCGATATAATAATACCGAGAAAAAAAAATAACACGGTGAATTGGGAAAACTACCGGCGTAATTGAAGGCCGAGGTTGAGATTTAAGCTTTCTTACAGCTCAGGCGCGATTTTCCCGTGCAGGTGAAGCGCGAAGCTTCAACCGGGAACGGTGGCTCGGGTTGCTTTGAATTCATCTGCGAGTAGGCGTGCCGAATTCCTGGTACCGACTTAGGAACCAGGTCTACGCTGCGAGACCTCGAAACGCAAACAAGCGCAACGGTGGCTGTCCGGTAGCCCTAACCCAACGCGAATTTCACGATCATCACGGTCCAGACCCGGCAACCGCGGCCTCTGTGGCTGTCCTAAAACCCTAACCCCGTTACGAGAGGCCCGAAAACCTGAAATGTGGATGAGATCAAAGACCTTCGGTCTAGACTATGAAACCCCAACCCTAACGCGAAGTTCTCAAAGCTGTAACGTGAGTGAGATCAAAGGCCCCCGGTCTAGGCCGAGTGAGCACGTGGCGGTCCGCGGAATACCGGCATCTCTGACTGACTGACTTAGTCAGCAGATCTCACCTGAATCACGACTTGGTACGTCTTCCTTCCACGCCGGAAAATTGACTATACATACCTTGTTATTTTGAGCTCTGGACCTTCGCCCTGCATCTTCCTTCATTCAGATTCACCCTAATATCTTTTTCATCCATACACCTCCCAGCACACTTCTCATTTCATCTGATTTTACCTCCTTACCTCCCAAGTCCCAATCCCACTCGTTCCCCGGGTCTTTATTCCTTTCATTCGGTCCTCTTTTTGGCACACATCTTTTCCTCTATTCATTCCCCGTCTTTTCTTCTTACTGTTCAAATCTCTATTATTGTTTCATTCCTTCCTTCCACTTGACACGTTTGGTTTCTCATTATCTTCTTGCAGTGTCTTTCTGCAACTCACAACTAACTCCAAGCATTCTATTACATCCCTTCGTGCCCACCTTCAAAATTGGACACTCAACTCAAGTCTTTCCAGGTTTGTGCTCCTCCCATCTTTTCTATTCAGATAATTACAGATATTTGTGTTTACTGCCAACACCAAAGAGCTGGAGGCTGTCATGATGCTTTGCTTGGCATTCAGTGTGGGTGTGCTGGCTTGACTATTCATTCTGAACCCTTTTCGACTGAAACATTTGGATTGAGGGACATATGGAATTAAGCATTTTCTTGCTAGACTTGTTACAAGTCTGCCATGGCAATTCTAAGTGGCGAGCACTTTGCCATAGGCAGACTGGTACATCTCGGAGCAATCAATTGGCCTGGGCCTGAGTTTGAAATCCTTGGCGGGTGCTGATGATCGGCATCAATTACTTCGGTCTGGTGATTAACTTTCCAATTAAACCTGGCACATATTTCTCATTGCTCAAAGCAACAAATAGAAATTCTGAAGAGACAGAAATGTAGCTATAGATAATTTATCCAGACCTTCCCTTTGGATACATAGTGAGATTTGAGCCCAGAACAGGGGAGAAGGAAATTTTCCAAACTCAGGCCCAGCCCAAGTGGTCGAGCCGAGAAGTACCAGTCTGCCTACGGCAAAGTGCCCACCACTTAGTATTGCCTTCTTCAGGGCAGACTGGTTATGAGTCTATTTTCTTGCTAATCTTTCAAAATTAACTTATTACGTAGATCATTGCCATTCCATCCAAATTCACCAAAGTTCAGACTCAGTTTCTTCAGGTATTTTCTTGTGAAGCTGTACTGACTGGGGCTTCAATTATCAGACAATTCCCATTTGCTTCAATCACGGAAGCTATGGTCAAGTGTTTGAAGATATCGTGATATTCATATTTGAAGTTGACCAACATACAGCTTACCCTTCCCCCGTATCGATTTCTATCAGGCTGTCTCCCAGAGCGCACCCCCATACAAAAGCCTGACATAGCCGTGGTGTTTGTTTTGCACAGTCAAGGATGCCAGGATCAGTGTCTATGATCCGAGCAGCGCTCGTGCAGGCAGCGTGAAACTTGATTGCCCATTCCTGTTGCTGGTTCTTGCCATACGAAGCACTGAGTTTGGTTATACCAGATGCGGCCAAAAGTTTTGTATCATTGTGTAGATCTTGATGACAGCTCAATGTTGGAACACAGAAAAGGGCAAGTTCACAGACAAGGGTTTGGGGATGTGTTTGTGAGACAGAAATCGGTGGAGCCACGTCCATCGGCTTGTCTGGGATAGATGGTGAAGTGATGTATTCGTGGTAATGAATAGCCCATTCACCAAGATGAGAAAGGGTTGATACAATGGAGTGCAGGCTGCTAACAGAGGTGTAGGAAGGTGTATATATTTGGCTAGTGTTACGAGTACTTATGTAATAAGTTCTTGTTCTTTTCTAAAGTTTACTTGGCTGTTTCACTAGCTGCGTGAATTATCAGTTACAATTTTATAGTACAAGGAAACTAGTGGCTGTGTTGAAGGGTTTTTCAGAGACACCATTAGAATTTCTGTGACTGCATAGTGGCTGTGCTATTGGACAATGCCGAGCGTACTTCTGACATCCACAGGCGTTGGTTCGAACCTGGTGACTGGATTCCTTTTTTGTGTTTTTTTTTAGCTAATTATTACCTCTAAAACTTGACACCAACTTGTCCAGACACTGGGGTAGCTACAACTTGTATCTCATCAGCTTCTTTTTCGAGACCATTTGATCTCGGAGATAATCACGTCAAAATATTCCCTCTCTCTGGTACTACCCTCAACTGGGATTTCCCGTGGCCCACAGGATCTCCAGTAGCTTGCAATGAAGAGTCCGGGGCATTTTATTACTTTTATCCATTGATTTGTTCTGGCTGCCCGGCATTGTAACACCATCATTGGGGTTTTTCACGATAGGCCTTTTTGCTCCCTTTTACTCCCTTCTTCACAAGAGGGACTGAAGAAAAGGGATCAAGAAGGTCTACATGTGGTCTTTTCAAAAAGGGCCGTTTTTCGCAGTGGTTCCTTTCTCCAGTTCTTGTAAGGTTATCTCCTTCCAACACCTCAAATGTACCCTGAACAGACCCCGTAGCCCTCCAAATATTCTAGGTGAAATATAAGTTCCGGAAGGTTCTCTTTTTCTCCCCTTTTTTTCAAAATACCCTTGCTCACCTGTTCGAAACAGTAACTCATTTTTGTTCTCTTTATCCCTCATTTTTTTCTGGTTTTCATCCAGCTTTGGACGGACGCGGGAATGTGCTTTTTTTTGGATCTGGATCCTTTTTACACCTCTAAGTGGAAAAGGCAAAAAACCTCGGTGAAAATTGACGGGAACATCCAAAAGGAGAGAAAAGAGAGAAAGGATTATTGTGAGCGACCCTATTTATGTATCCTGGGTCATATCTGTCTACTACAAAGTTGTCCGATGCCCATGTCCACGGAGGAGGGAACAATACCCAGACACTTAATGTTCTGCACCCCAGTACCCAGTACCCATCCCTCATCTGACTCGAGGACAGGTCATCAAATGATGGGAAGTACAAGTTTTGCTGGGCTGTGCGATGACCCACACCCCAGGTTGAATGGTTGAGCTCCTGACAACTGAAGTGAACATATACCAATAATAAATGTGTCCAGAGATTTACATCGGTGTCTCAGCTTGAGGTACCAGGGGTGCCTTCTGAATTATTAAGGGCCCAGAGAAATTGACGTGGCACTGATGCGGCAGTTACGTGCACTGACACGGCATTCTCCGACATTTTTCCGATAAGCGCTAAGCCTTCGGGAAACTGAGGAAATGATATCAACATGGCAAATACTGCTACCATTGACCTTTTACTCATTCAGCACCGTAAATATGGTATCACTAGTAGAAATTATGAAGGAATTATGACGAAATTCAACCAAAGTTCAATTGTACTCAAGTTCTACTAGTTCAGGAATGAACCAGGATCTCTCTGTACGATTAAATTGCCTCTGGACTCAAGTTTCTCAAGAATTGAAACAACTTGATGTCGCGGCAACTGCACATCAGTGCGCGTCAGTGCCGTGTCACTGCCGCGTCAAAAACACAGCCACCACCGTGTCAATGCCCCGTGGCCTAGAATCGTTATGCCTCTTTTCTTAGGACCATTTGATACGAGATGAAGCCTCGGAATCAATCATTTGCATATAATTACTTGAAATAGTCAAGTTGCAGGCAAGCCTTCGTATATTTCTGAAGTGGGTCCTGTTAGTCTTATGTGTAAACAATGATGTGACAATCCAGGGAGACCTGAATTCATTATATCCACCTAGTTGTGATTGAATCCTGCATAATCAGGGGTAGGGGTGAATGTCTGGTACCACTACACCTCAATTGTCCATGTCTCTTGGATGGATCTTGGTCGAAATGGGGGTCATTCAATCATTACAGGAGCCAATATTCGAACATTGCAGGCCAATTCCACTGTTATCCAGTGTTGATCAACTGGGGGTGCTGATGAGATTCAGAGGTCACTCCCTTGATTGACACAATGGATAGTCTCCGGACTTGTTTGCATAATCCATGCAGGATGGTGGTCGGAGGCTCATATTTGAGCAAAACTGTGTTCCAAATGTGAAAGTACTCTCACATCACGATTGACTCAGGAGTGTGGAGACCATTCCCTGTGAGAATCAAGCGCAAACATAATAGTAGAGTCCCTCTGAATTGTGACCCTATTATCGTGAGTATGCCATGTCTGAAACTGGGAATGTGTCAGAGACTCCATTTTCAAATCATCTTTTGGGGTGGGTTTTGGTGACCTCTGAGCTCTGGATACCTGGATTCAAGCATGAAAATGCATATTACCCATCCAGGATAGAGATCCTTCGTCGGATTCGTGCATTTACTTCAAAGCTCAACCCAAGCTTCACACCATACTGGGACTTTCACGGGGAACTTTGAGTCGAACATCAAATATGATTGGTACCACGTATGGAAATCCAAGATCCCCAGTCAAACCCAGTCCAGTCAGCACGAAACGACACGAAAGTGAAACATGTATAGGCTCCTAAGGGTGAATGAATATTGTACACCTTGCACATGGTCTTTTGACTCAATCAGCAGCAGTTTCGGGTACCTCGGAGATGTTCAAATAATTTCCTGAGACAAACACAAAAATGGAGGTATGGTTCAGGACGTCTTCGGGGAGCTTATGATTTGTTTTCATTTAGAATCTTGGTTCATTGTTGATAGAAACAATTTAAATAATAGATCCGGGAGTGGATACAAATATACCTAGAAGACATATGATCTTGTGCGGGCCGCCTGTACCGTCTAAGTGTCAAATAAGTCAAGTCTGAGTTCTATTTGGGCCTTTCTTTGAATTGAAGACCGCAAATACTCATTCAACGACGAAATCTAGTTTCACCTTATCCAGGCCACTACTGAATGTTTCACAAGTACTGGGATTCTTAGGTGTTCCATTTATTTGCACATGTAGCTGCTCGGTGGGCATGACTATGGTAAACACCAGTTAAAGGTGCACAACTGGGAATTTACAACCATACATTCATACAGGTATTGAGAGCGTGGGAAGAAGAGCGAAGCCTTGATCACAGCCCACGTCAAGTGTGCAATGTGTAATGAGGCATAAGTGCACATTTCCGAGCCACAACGCAGCTGGTGCACTTGAATGACAGACCATTGAATTGGCCTGAAATTTACGGTCCCAGTTCGAATTATCATTTGGAGGTTAGTATTAATGGTAGGTGGCATGCCAGTTTGTTATATGTCGAGTCAGGCCAAGGCCGAGGAAGTCCGACCTCGGAGTTCGCGGTTTCTCGCAACACTACAAGGAATAGAGTGAGCGACTATTCAGGTCCGCAGTTCCGCACAAGACTATAGTCTGGAGTCACGGAGTTCGGAGTTCAGAGTTGAAGTCCGAATAGAGGATGAAGACAGAGGCTCGACCAACGCCGAGATAGCGAAGAAACAATCAATAATCAAACTGAAGTACAAAACATATCTAACTAGCTTTTTAAACTAAGTACGCTATTGTCTATTGAAACAATAGCGTGCGAGATATTGGTAAGTGAGAAACGTTTAACAATAAGGTAGCAAGGTGACTTAGTAAGGTTAAACAATAAAGGACTTCGGGCTTGGTAAGGACGCCCGAGAAAGAAGTCGGACTAGACAATAAGGCCTCGGAGAAATACAAGTCCGTCGGCCCGATGAGTAATCAGTGATTAGAAGGGAAACGCTCAGTAGACCTTCATAGCGTGAAAACCCTCTCGGGAATTGCCGGACCGGGCCGGCCGGGCCGGCCGGTCCGACAAAGCACGGATATAACAGTATCCCCCTCTTAAGACTCTTACCCTCAAGAGTCTTCGGAGTTAATCCTGTTTGATCCGCCCGGAAAATATCGGTTGCCGAAATCACCGATGTCCGAGAATGTCCGAGGACGGCGACCGAAGTCCGGTATGTCCGTAAGTCCGATAAATCCGGAGCCGCGGGAGTGTTGAGCGAAAGACATATAAGAAGGGCGATTCGGAGTCGGAGTTTAAAATCCCCCTTGAACTTGAACCACTATGTCGTCCTCGAATATCGTTGTCCCACCCCACGGTAAGTCGCCATCGGCGTTCGTCGGCATCGTCACTGACAACACCGACAGCCTGCCGCCGCTGCCGCCGCACTGGGCGGACCTGTTTGAAGAAAATCGGGAGGTCCCAGGGCTGCATCGAGTGCCAGCAGTCCAAGGTGAAGTGCGAGTGGACTTCGGGCCCCACCGACTCCGACCCCCGACCCCCGACCTCCGCCCCCCCCGTGGCTAGCGGCTCTGGGCCCTCGGCCCCCGACGCTGTCGCAGCAGCGGGCCCCTCGTCGGAGTCGCCTCGGAGACCGAAACGTCGGAGTCCGAAGTCGCACCCCGGGGTCCCCGCGACCAAACGTTACCGCCCTCCCCGCCACAACTGCGGCCTCGCATGCCCATGCTGGTTCGAAATCGCCCAGCTGAAGCTGGTGGTCAAGACCGCCTGCGAGCGCTATCGCTTGATCCGCGCTCAGCACCGCCGCAACCGCCTGAGCCGTCTGCAGCTCAACCACTCCATCCTACGGATCGAGGAGTGGATCAAGTCCGCCGACGCGGACTTCACCTTATACCCGCTGCCCATCTTCCGGACCCGCGTCTCGCCGTCCCCCGAGCTCTCCGAGGTTACGCGCCTCGACGACCCCGAGCTCGAGCCCGATCTGGATACCATTTGGTACGGGTTCGGGGATGATGTGATTGAGGACGGAGTTCGGTCTCGGGAACCGACGGCGAACCCCGAAGCGATGGATGTCGATGTCTCGGAGGTTTCGGGGTCGGTGGCCGAGGGAAAAGGAAAGGAGAAAGCGATGGAGTCGGCGTCCGAAGAGGAGGAGGAGGAGTCCGAGGAGAATGAGGAGGAGTCCGAAGAGAAGGAGGAGGAAGAACAAGAGGAAGGTTCGGAGTGGGGAGGAATTCCCGCAGAGGACTTGTAGATAGTAAGCCTCGGGGTTGTAAATAGAATAATTTCTTGTTTGTAATGCGAAGTCGCGTCCGATGTCCGATGTCCGAGAGAAGACCGATGTAAGAGAAAGTCCGAATTACCAATGTCCGAAAGGTTAATAGTTCGGACCCGGCTTGTCGGGGTATCGGAGGTGGAAACTATCGACAAGTTCTGGTGCGTGAACATCGTCAGCTCCGACCCACGTATACTGTTCATCGGTGTTCTCATATCCGAGCCATTCCAGCTTGTATCGGAGTTTGACTCGGAATCTCCGATCTAACTTGGAGTCAACAATGTCCTTGACTTCAAAGTGCTCCTCGCCATCAACGACTTCGACAGCCGCCGGAGGCTCGGGGGCCCGAGAAGGATAAGGATTGGGTAGATGAGTCTCAAGTTGAGAGACGTGAAAGACCGGATGGATACTCCGAAGCTCCTTCGGAAGCCGAAGGGTATAGGACATAGAGCTGGGTTTGGCGATGACTTCGTAAGGTCCGAGATACTGCTCGGAGAACTTCGGAGTTGGACGGGTGGTTCGGATATGCTTCGCCAAGACGTAGGCCGAATCTCCGATGTTAAAGGTCGGACCGGGGTTGCGACGCCGATCGGCCGTGTCCTTGTATCGGAGTTGAGCGGAGGTGATCTGCTCTCGGAGGAATTCGTGAAGACTTTGAAGGTCGACGGCCATGTCTTTAGCGTAAGTGTTAGCCACATCACGCTCCGAATGAATGGTTAAAGCAGGATGGTAGCCCTTGTTCGCGAAGAAGGGTGAAACTCCGGTAGATGCGTTCGGAGAGTTGTTGTACGCGAACTCCGCCAGAGGTAATAGGCGGTCCCAGTCGTCCTGTTGGTAAGAAGTATACATTCGGATGTACTGTTCCAGGGTCTGATTAGCGCGCTCGGTTTGCCCATCGGCCTCGGGGTGATACCCCGAGGTGAAGTGCAATTCCATGTTAAGCAGTTCGCCTAAAGACCGAAAGAACGCCGAAATGAACTCCGAACCCCGATCACAGGTGACGTGGGAAGGAACTCCGTGTTTTGAAAAGACGTGAATAAGAAAGAGTTGAGCCAGCTCGACTGAAGTGATGTGAATGGTGCAAGGGATGAAGATTCCTTGCTTTGAAGAGCGGTCAATAATGACGAGAATGTTGTTGAAACCACCGGATAAGGGTAGTTCCTCGATGAAGTCCATAGAAATTGAGTGCCAAGGCCGAAGTGGGACCGGAAGGGGCTTCAAAAGCCCGTAAGGTTTGTGCCTAGGCTTCTTGTTGCGTTTGCACAAGACACAAGATAGACAGAAATCCCGAACGAAACTCCGAAGGTCGGGCCAGGTGTAACCCCGACGCACAAGCTCCAAAGTCCGATTCTGTCCGAAGTGCCCCGAAAGGACGTGGTCGTGGTGGTATTGAAGAACTCGGACTCGGAGTTCGTCCGAAACTCCGTTGACTAAAGGCACGTAGATGCGTTCATCAAGTCGGAGAAGGCCTTTGTTGTCGATAGACCATCGGCCGGAGTCCGAAGCAGCATGTCCGAGTCCGATGACGGCCGCGGGGTCATCTCGGAGATGGGCTAAAATGTCGGAGTGGAGCTGCTCGGTGTCCATAATGACCGAAGCCCGAAGTACTGGTTCTTCAAGATAAGTGGCTCGGAGTGACGCTGATAACTGATCCTGAGTGAAAACGGGGCGAAAATTATGAGGGTTAACTTGGCTGTAAGCCCTATCCCCCTCTTTAGGGTAGACGTCCCATCGTCTAGTTAATGCGTCCGGCTTGCCACCTAAGCGACCAGGGCGAAAGCGAATGACCATATTGAAATGGCAAAGGTACTCGGACCAGCGCACTTGTCGACGAGTCAAGACCTTTGAAGTAGAGAAGTACTCCAGGTTCTTGTGGTCAGTGACCACGTCGATAGTTAGTGGTGCGCCTTCGAGATAGTGACGCCAAGTTTTGAAGGCATCAAAGATGGCTAGGAGTTCCTTGTCGTGAACGTCATAGTTCAACTCCGAAGGATTGAAGGAACGACTCCGAAAAGCCACCGGGTGGATGTCACCGTCATCTCCGAAGATCGAGAGTATGGCGGCTAGAGCGTAGTCCGAAGCATCGGTCTCAACGATGATTTGTCGGCCCGGAACCCAATGGTGCAGGATCGGGGCTTCGGAGAACGCGTTCTTGAGGCGTTCGAACGCCGATTGGGCCAACTCCGACCAGTCCCATTTAACTCCGGATCGGGTCAAACGTGTAAGGGGAATGGTGATGTCGGAGTAGCCATTGATGAAACGCCGATAGAAGTTGCAAAAGCCGAGGAAGGATTGAATGTCTTTAACCTTCCGAGGGACCGGCCAGCCAAGAATGGCATCAACCTTGTCCGAGGCCATCGCGAAACCATCGGGGGAGAGGATGTAACCGAGGTATTCACAAGTCGTAACTCCGAACTCGCACTTCGGAAGTTTGCAGTAAAGTCCGGCTGCGCGTAATCTCCGAAGGACTTCTCGGACATGCGAGGTGTGCACATCGGAGTTGTCGGAGTAGATTAGAATATCGTCAAGATAGACGACGACGCAGATATCGAGCAAGTCCGAAAAGAGACTATTCACAAAACGTTGAAAGGCCGCGGGTGCATTAGTCAGCCCTTCGGGGACGACTCGCCACTCATAAGAGCCGTAGCGAGTCCGAAAGGCCGTCTTCGGCTCATCACCTTCAGCGATACGCAAAAGGTGGTAAGCATGTCGGAGATCGAGCTTGGTATAGATTCGGGCTTTGCCCGGAGCGTCGAGTAAGTCCGAAATGAGCGGAAGAGGGTAGCGATCCTTCTTTGTAATGCGGTTAAGTCCTCGGTAATCGACGCAAAGCCGAAGGCTTCCGTCTTTCTTCTTAGCGAAGAGTATCGGAGCACCGTGACTGGACTTCGAAGGGTAAATGAAGCCCGCCTTTAAGTTCTTGTCAATGAACTCGCGCAAGGCCGTGAGTTCGGACTCGGACAACGAATAAATATGTCCGATCGGCGGTACTTCACCGTCCTCGGTGTCTATTCGGAGGTCAAACTCCCGATGAGGAGGAAGATTGAATGCTTCGGACTCCGAGAACACGTCGGCGAAGTCATGGTACTCCGAAGGCAAGTCCGACTGGTCCGAAGCTAGTGTCGAGGACCGAGCGTGGACATCTTCGGCCTTCGGGGTTGCACGAAGAGTATACTGCACCGTACCGGCTTGTCCGATGATCATGGAATAAGCGGCAGCGGAGACGAGTGAAACCAAGGGTGTGGAAATCGGAGGGCTGGTAAAGCCCGAAGAGGAGTCCATAGAAGGACCGAGGTCCGGTAAAGACGTCGTCGGGTTTTCTGGTACAACTCCGAACGCTGGTAAGCCAGTCGTCGGAGTCGGCTCGGAGTTGTTCAACAACTCGGAGTCCGGCAGAACTGAGGCAGGACTAGTGTCCTGTGGTGTCGACACTGATGGACCAAGCGGAGTGGAACGGAAAGAGATACTAGCTGCCGACCAGTCAATCAACGGATTGAAGCGGTGGAGCCAGTTGTATCCAAGAACCAGTTCAGAAGGTGAATCAAGACGGGTGACGTAAAAATCCATTGAATGGACTTCACCAGATGGGAATCGGATTAACAGATTGATCTGCTTTTTGATAATAGAGGAAGAGCCGTCGAGGTATCGCAACCGGATCGGATGTATTTTGGAGGTCGGCCATGCGTTCTTCATTACAATTTCTGAAGAAATAAAACAATGTGACGACCCCGAGTCGATAAGTGTCCGTAAAATGGTGTCGAGTCCCGAGGCGAATGAGTCCGATAAAGTAGTAGCATAGAGATCGAGGTATAAGGCATTAGGTGAAAGAGAGGACGCGTTGAGATAGACTTCTTCCGTGGGCACTCCGAGAGAGTCAACGCAACTCCGAACGGGTGCTGGAGTTTCGGAGTTGCTGGTCATTTTTTTGACTCAGTGGACGGAGTGGCCTCGGAGTTCGGAGTCGTGGCGGATGCCCGACCCTGCGAAGGCGTAGTCCTCTTCTTACAATCCGCAGCCTGATGTCCCTTTCCACCACAATACATGCACAACCCTTCCTTCAAACGCCGAGCGCGCTCGGTGTCCGTGATTTTGCCGTTCTTGCCTAACTTGTCGGCGTAGGGCTTCGGAGTTCTCGGGGTTGCGGACCCCGAGGCTGCTCCGGTCGACGAGGCGGATGCTGAGGAAGGATTGTTGGTGGATTTCGGAGCTTGTTGTGGTTTCTTTCCACCGCCGCCAGCACCGTGGCCCGAAGACCGAGACGCGGTGTTCGGGGTAGAGTCGGGGTTGCCTTCGCGCTTCTTCTCCGACTCCCGCTTCCAATAGCGTTGATCAATGCGCTGTGCCAAAGTCCGAAGTCCGACTAGATTTGTCGGAGGATCAAGGACCGCGAGTTGGTTCTTGATCCGACTAGGCAATCCTTCGTAGAACTGGGACCGAAGTGCCGCTTCACCCCAGCGAGTCATTGCTGCCTGGGTGTTGAACTCGACGATGTAGGTCGAGATCGGGTCCGAGGGCTTCATCCGAAGCGTTCGGAGTTTGCTTTCGGCATCTCCGACAGGGTCATGCGGTCCGAAGACCGACATCAACTCCTGAATGAAGAGTGAAAAGTTGCCGTCCCAGTCGGGGACAGTACTGTCCGTGGCAAACATAGCGGGTTGGAACCAAGCGGCCGCTGCGCCTTTCAAGTATGAAAGGACAAAGATGATGCGGTCGTCGTCCGAAGGAAAATCCTGAACTCGCTCAGCGAAGTGAAGTCCGCATTGCGAGAGGAATAAAGGAAGTTTGGAGGGGTCCGAGCCATCGAAAGGCTCGGGGTTTCGGAGGTTGGATCGGGAACTCCGAACGGTACCCGAATTAGCTCCTGAAAGCGACCGAAGGACGGTAGTAAGGTCGTTGAGTCCGCTGAAAATCCGAGCACCGATCTCGGCGTCGTCCGGACTCCGAGGCCGACGCCGAGGGACAGGTCCACCACCTCCGGGCCCACCAGGACCATCATCATCCCCGTCGTCACCCCCTCCTGGGGCACCTCCCACAGGTTCCTCGGGTTCGGTGTTCCGAGTCGGAGGGCGCTCGGAGTTCTCCGCCTCGGGCTCCGGGGCTGGAGCCTCCTCGGTATCAACCTCCTGAATAGAGGCCACCGAGGGCACTCTCATCTGAGCCGGAGGGATTCCAATCGGAGATGGAGTCACCGGAGTTGTACCCCGACGGAGAAGCGGAACTGGCGCAGTATTTGGAACTGATGCTGAACGAAGACGTGGTATGGGATGAAAGACAATAGGAGATGGGGGTTGTTCCGAAGATTGGCCGAGAGTAGGTGGTTGAACCGGAGTTTGACCGAGAGTAGGAATGTTAGAAAATAGTCGGGATTCCCGACGTTCTCGGTGTTGGTGTGTCGGAATTAAAGGGTTAGGGGCGGTATTGCCCGGTGTGAAGAGATTGGGATTGAAGTATGATCCAGACATGGCGAACCGAATAGGTCAGTTTGATTATACTGTTATATGTCGAGTCAGGCCAAGGCCGAGGAAGTCCGACCTCGGAGTTCGCGGTTTCTCGCAACACTACAAGGAATAGAGTGAGCGACTATTCAGGTCCGCAGTTCCGCACAAGACTATAGTCTGGAGTCAGGGAGTTCGGAGTTCAGAGTTGAAGTCCGAATAGAGGATGAAGACAGAGGCTCGACCAACGCCGAGATAGCGAAGAAACAATCAATAATCAAACTGAAGTACAAAACATATCTAACTAGCTTTTTAAACTAAGTACGCTATTGTCTATTGAAACAATAGCGTGCGAGATATTGGTAAGTGAGAAACGTTTAACAATAAGGTAGCAAGGTGACTTAGTAAGGTTAAACAATAAAGGACTTCGGGCTTGGTAAGGACGCCCGAGAAAGAAGTCGGACTAGACAATAAGGCCTCGGAGAAATACAAGTCCGTCGGCCCGATGAGTAATCAGTGATTAGAAGGGAAACGCTCAGTAGACCTTCATAGCGTGAAAACCCTCTCGGGAATTGCCGGACCGGGCCGGCCGGGCCGGCCGGTCCGACAAAGCACGGATATAACACAGTTTGACACTGTCATGCCACTTCAACATTTGGCTTAGATTCAAAATATTGGGTCTGCACCATGTAATCCATGGGTTGGGGATCACCCATCTGCTACCTCGTATGTCCTGTATGTCAGTTCAATTCCTGCACAGATCTTGAGTAAGAGCATTTCCTCCTAGTAGTGAATCAGTTCAAATTAATTGAGGGGCCAGTATTTATCGATCTAGTTGAGAGATAAATTTGAATGTGTAGTAAACTATTGGGGTAACTAGGCAATCTACCCGGGCAGAAGGATTATACGTGTACTTCATCACTAGAACATGATGGATGTTGGATGTATGGGGATGAGAGCGTACTCCTCAGTCATAGTGTTAGACGCAGAATTTTATATATTTTTTCACTTCAAGGGATGGCTTATCGCAAGAAACAACAGGGGTCTCTGTTGAAAGGCGGAAATTGACTTGTGTTTGAATGAAGAATCACCTGTGAGACTAGTAATTTAACCACTTCTTACTGAAAATCAGGGCAGTACATCAGCACCTACTGCTAATGTGATTAATACATGTCCAGAGAGAAGTGAGACAACCTGGAACCTTCTTCAGATATTACTTCTTATTCTGTGCTGGAGGGGGTGGTGCGGATGGTACTGGTGGAGCCTGCACAGCTTGGGTAACTGGAACTATTGCAGGCAACGGTAACACTAAAGGAATTTCTTCCTCTGGTGTTTGCGGTAAACCGACTTGAGCAGGATCAATTAGAGAACCTGGTGGACCAGCATCTGCACTAAGTTCGTGGCTAGTTTGGACTGTTGGATTAAGCCTTGGTGGCTGCCTCCTGACTTGTTGCGAACGATATGTGTCTGCGCAATGTTGTGAGATGCTTGACTGCTCTGCCCTTGCTGTTTCAGCTGGGGTAGGCCTTCGATTTCTTGTTGTGGAAGCGCTTGATTGATCCAGAGGAGGAGAACGATTGGTAACTAATCTGTTCTGTGAACGAACTGATTTCCGTTCCCAATACGTTGGTTGTCCTAATCCACTGTACTCTGCTTCCTGACTCTCACTCAGCTCCGATTGCTCTTCGCATTGAGACAGAATCTTTTTCTTTGTTTTGGGTCAAACAAAGTGGGGTAGTTTATTCTCAGCCCTCCTTAATCGGAGAACGGAGTTGTTGGGTTTTTGAATTGACACAAAGTCTTTCCAACCACAACCTTCGGCTACTGGGCTTGCGTCCAAAGGCAACCGTGAATTTTCAACAAGTGATACGTCAACTCTGGTCCCCTCGCGGTGGGCTCCAGATGAAAGGGTTGCTCAGGTTCAACGGTCTAAATATGCAACTGCCAAAATCCCCCCTATCGAACGACTGAGTTACACCTAACTCACAAAGTGAGATTAAGCACGACTAAACCGACAATAGACAGACTCCAACACCAACACACTCCCTTAATGACCTTGATGCACTGACGAGTTTTGGGTCTTTTTGGACACAAGTATAGGTCTAAGGAAACCACGAGTAAACATATTTGTCACGAAAGTATTCAATTCCCGTTCCCTCAAGGGTGGCTAAGTCTCAACTAGTTTCTTGAAGTGGCGTTCAAGACACAACCTGAATTTATCAGTTCGTTCCCAACGTGGATTTAAGTTTCCCAACTATGCAGATATAACGGCTCTAGACCGGTTTGTTCTGGTGGACTATTAATCCGGTGGGCTGTTTAGACCCGGTTGTCTGGCTCATGCCTTATTCTACTGACTTGGCTCGCGCCCCGTAACTATGGCTCACACCTCAAAACACACACAATGGCTCACACCTCAAACTTGGTATGGCTCACACCCCATAACTGACACTTGTAAATCCCACTGATGCTATTCCAAAACCGAACTTAAATTCTGAGACTAATTGACAGCCAAAGATTCAAGCCTAAACTTCAACTCCGTACGCAAGGGCTGTATTGCTCCTCACTTTCTGGGGTCTGGTTCAGTGCCGTCCTCCCTGGTTCTGCCCTCCTTATATACTGTACAAAAACTCTTGCATGTGCCTGATTACTAGGCCTTGGGTATTCTACTTAATTAATTAGCCTGCAATCGGTATCAGCTGCGCGCGTCCCGGCGCCCTTATTTGCTACTTGAGCTCTCCTATATGTTCGTCCAATGACTCCCGTCGATCAGGGGATTATATGTGTAATTAGTCCCCTGAATAGGGTAATTGACCCATATCTTCCTCTGTGGTAGATGCCTCAACTTCTAGTATCATTGACTGGATTGTATGGTTTAATACCTTTCCAATGATACCCCAGATGCCCTTAATCGGTATCCAGAAACACGCAGTACAAGCTTAATCCGGTCTGCGGCTTATTGGGTGATCGTGCTGTTGTGGATCCGGTGTATAGGAGTAATAATTGTAGGTCCAGGCATAGATCAGGTGACCCATCGCGTTGCGTCGGTTAAGCCAAAGTCGTGTAAACAACTAGGTTGTTTCCCTCCCGAATAAGGTTCCCAGCGTGCCAATAAATGCCAGAGGTGGATAATATGATTCTCCCTTTGATAGTGAGCATTGCTTTGCCTTCCCACGTATAGAGGGTGTTTCAGGACTTTGATGTATGGGCTTTGAGCCTTAATCCGGATTCAACCCCCAAATGTCCCAAGGTGAAGTTTCCAGGAATAAGCTGTTATTGCCAGTTTAAGATGATAATGCAATATGGCTCTGAGTTGCACATTTGGAGCTCACGCCAACCTCTGGCTGAGTGCTGAATGTCATGCATTCGTAAAATTTGAGGTTTCGCAAATTTCGCGGCTTATCAGCGCGGCATACACCCCGTGTTCAAGAAGAACGGAGTATAGCCCGTCGTTTTGGATCGAGCGGAGTTCATTGCAAATTCAATAGCAGGTAATTTACTCACCCAGTCCTTCTGCTTGGGCCCAATGCACTGGCGCAACATTTGCGTTACCGTTCGGTTTGCCCGCTCGGTTCCACCATCGGTCTCGGGGTGGTAAGCGCTTGACATACGCAACTTGACACCAATGAGCTCGTGAAGGCGCTTCCAGAAGACACTAGTAAACAGAGAGTCACGGTCGCTGATAATTGACTTGGGCAGACCATGCAATTTGTAAATATGCTCGAACATGAGCTCTGCCATTTGCCTGGCTGTGTAGTTGATTCGAGTAGGAATAATATCTACCATTCCTGTTAGCAAATCAATTACGACCGCCAGTGAATTAAAGACGCCGTCACGGTTCTTGGACTCAGGCAGTGGACCGACGAAATCCACACCTATGGAGTCCCACGGCTCCAGCGGCGCGTTGAGAGAGTGCAGAAGCCCGTGGGGCTTCTGGTTACTCGGCTTGCTACGTTTGCAAGTGGAACATGACTCACAAAAACTGCGAGTATCCTCGACCATCTCCTTCCACCAGAAGTGGTCCCGTAAGTAATCCAAAGTTTTCCGCAAACCCAGGTGGGTGAGAATGGAATGAGCCTCCGAGATAACAATCTCACGGATGTTTCGTCCTCGGTAAGTCATCTTCGGAACGCAGAGAACCCGGTGGTCGGATTCCTTGAGGTAAATCAAACCATCTTCTATTTCGAAGTTACGGAAGGCCTTCGGCGAATCTAGGATTTGTTTAAAGAATGGATCCTCACCATAGTGGTTAGCCAAAAGCTTGAGGAGGTCCAGGCCTTGCCAGCCTGAATTTACGATGTTGAGTAAAGACTCATCCATTGCGTCGAGTTCGCGTTCAAGTGTGGGTCCACTTGATGGTTGATCTACGGGATTTGATCCCGTGGCATCGGCGGAAGCATCAATCCGTGATGGATCAACAGCATCTTGGTGTTTCTTCCCACCAATGCTATGTCCTGGCGACATCTGGGCTGACTCTGCGTCACCCTTCAACATTCCGGATGACTTCGTGTCTCCCTTAGGCAGCTTTTTCTTGTGCTTTTGGCTTGTACCCCCGCCCTCCTTTGGGGAACCTCGGGTATGTGACCCAAACAAAGTCTCAGTGGCTTTAGCTAACTCCTCGGCTTCCGCCAGTCTTTTCACACGCGCCATCGAGCGAGTTTCCCAGTCGCTCGTCAGAGCGATGGCTTCTGCACCTACGAACAAAGGCATGGAGATAGACTCGATGTCCAAGTCGTTGTTGTTGACATCATGATAGGCGTACTCGGATCGCGCGCGAACCGTACCAGGGGCCTCATTCGAGTAAATTCGAGACAGGGCGTCCACGAGGACGTTCTCTGTACCAGGTATGTATTTTATCTCGAAATCAAAGCTGGAAATTTTCTCAATCCAGCACGCTTGGCGTCCCGATAGGTCCTTTTGGTTGGCCAGGTGAATCAAGCCCTTATGGTCGGTTACCCAAGTGAACTTACATCCTTGCAGGATGTCTGCATGCCGCAACATCGACTCAACTCCTGCCAGCATCTCAATCTCATGGACGGCATAGTTCTGCTGCGCAGAATTCAGCTTCACCGAGAAGAATGCTGCCACGTTGGCGTTCTTCCAGTTGTCACCTTGGCACACCATGCCGGAAACTCCGGTTGCGCAGCCATCCGTGACAAGCCAGATCTTAGGCGCCGTTGGACTATAGTCCAGGGGCTTCCGATGATGGTCTCGGTGCTGCAACACCAAGTGTTTGATGTCTTGGAATGTGCGTTGCTGCGTATAACCCCATCGGAACGGGACTGAGTCGCTTGTCATTTCATGGAGGATTCCCATCGGAATCTGGACACCTGGGACGTCTCCACCGAGGTACGTAACTGAGCCGAGAAATCCGCGAAGTAACTCACGGTTTGTCAGTGTTTTCCAGTTTACCACGGAGTCAACTTTATGGGGATCCATCCGGATGCCTTCGTGATCAATGACACGACCCAGAATGCTCAGTTCAGACTCGAGCAGCTGCAACTTGCTCGCGCTCAAGTAGAGCTTCTCCCTCTTCAGTATGTCTATCACTTTCTTTACATGCTCAATGTGTTCCTCAAGCGTGTTAGAATAAATGATGATGTCATCTAGGTATACGTCCATAAAGACGCTGATATACTCGCCGAAGAGGTAATTCATCAAGGATTGATACATTGCAGGTGCGTTACAGTCTCCTTGCTGTACCACGAGGCTGACCATATTCCCATCAGGTGTGCTTACAGCCGTTCGGGCTACATGCTCAGGTATGACATGAATCTGCTCGTAGGCATCTTGGCCATCAATCAACGAACGAAACTTGCAGCGTGCGGCCCGCCTCAAGATCCCTTCCATATCTGGAAGCGGAGACGTCATCTTCTTCGTATTGGCGTTCCGTGCCCGCAAGTCCACGACCACACAAAGCTTCAGCGGCAAGGTTTTCACCTTCGGAATCAGCAACATTGGGCAAGTATTCCCCGAGTTGGTAACTTCCCAACGGCCAGCCTTCAGGTAAGTCTGGCGTTTTGTATCCCATTGCGGCCTTAATGCTTCAGGACAGCGCGAAGGCCTCCAGGGATGGATCTTATCCTCGTCAATAAGGGGAATCATATGATTAATTGCATGCAATGGAGGTAAGCCCGTCTCGCCGGTTGTTTTACATATAGGCTTAGCATATTCTAGCAGCTCATCTCGTGCCGACTGCAACGTTTCTTCACTCAGCCCAGCAGCTCCAGCAAACACCCGAGCGGTAGCAACACCTTCAAGAGGGACGGAATCAGCACTTCCGATACAAACGCGAGCAGGATTAATCCCGATGCTCACCTTGTGCTGGAACAGCCAGGCAGTACCCAGAATCATGTCGTACCCGCTGAGGTTAGCCACAAAGAAACCACGTTCCTCTGATATATCCTGATAGCTGAAATTAACGTTCACAGAGTGATTTATCTTCGACCTCGAGCCCTGAACGGCAAGCTGTAAGGTAAGGGGATCTTTCAATTCCTTACGCCTCAACTGAAGCTGATCTGCAATAGAACTCGAGACCAAGTCGCCCAATGAACCAGAGTCTACAAGCGCACGCACGGGTGCGCCGTTTATGCGAATGACAATGACGAGGGGCCGAGCAACGACACGGTTCGCATCGTGGGGAGTCGAGGCGGTACGCGAGATTCCTTTCACGCCGTCCGCGGGGATCTGAGCCGCACCGCATTGTAGGATAAACTCGCCCTCCGTTTCAAGCTCCAGGTCATCAAACAGGAAGTCGAACAAACTCAAACGGCGAGTCTTTTCCCAGCTGTGGCGTACATTGTTCTCACGCAACATACGCCTCAGGCAGCGCTTCGAGACCCAGCCCACGAGATCCAAGTGCGGATTCAGTAACTCCCGCTCAGAGATGCGTTCACGTAGCTCTGAGTTTCCGAATGGAATATGCACCGTGAATGTATCAGGACCCTCTCCTTCATCTTCGTTAAAGGTCCTTGATATGCTGACGCCCTGGAACTCAGGACTATTCCGACTTACGTCTCGGAAGTACTGCTGAATGGCGTCCGCCAACAATTCTTCAATTGGGAAGTCATGAATAGGTATAGTCTCGTTGTATTCCATGCCTAAAGCAGCGGCACGCTGACGAGCATACCATTCCAACAGCTGGAAAGTCAGTTCACGGATATACTCCAACGGGAGCACAGTTGCTTCATCAAAGTACGCATCTTCAATTACTAAAACATCTTCCCCGGGACTCAAGACTCTGAACCGAACAGTGTCGCGCCGGTCCGACCAAGGTACTTGTTCATCTTCGGGATACGGCTGGAAGAAATCCAGAAGCGCTGTGACGGTATCGCCGAGCACGTCGCCCAATCGACGTGACCTTGGCGGTTCTGGTCCGCGCACCGCGCAATCTTCTGAGGCCCGGGCCCACATTTTCAAACGATCTTCCAACGTCTCGTCCGGATCTCCGAACAACGCGAACTCGTCTTCAGATAGTTCACTGTCTGAACACGAAGAGTCGCTTACGGATTTCAAATCTGGCAGTCCATCAGTAAGCTCGTCTGAGTCGCCGGTGAACGTTACACTGAAACTGCGGTGCAATCCAGGCATTGATGCGTGGGTACTGCTACCGGACGACACGCTTACGTCCTGCAGCAAGGGCATGGACGAGTGTCCAGTGCTTGAATATTCCAGGTGAGCTTCAGCTGAAATATACTCGAGCATAGATTCATCCTCCGAGTTTACAGTATAAAACTCGTCTGCGGTGTTCTCAAACCAGGCGTGCAAGTCGAAATTGGGGTCACGGAGGTGGCTCCTTGGTAGTTTTAAACACATCCCGTGGTCTAGGTATGAGACTTTTAGAAGCCCGTCTCCTTCTGACCAAACTTCAAAAGTGTCCAGAGTAGTGTCCTCAAAACCTATGTCATAGTTGAGGCAATGCTGGTGTTCAAGCATGAGCTTTACAGCATTCTGCTCGACGTCGCCAATCTCCTCGAGGAAGCGTTCTTCTTTCAGGGCATCCTCGGGGTCTAAGCCCAGTTCATTGGAACACACCTGAGCATACCAGAGTGCAGGCATGAAGTCCGGGTTGTGCAATAACTTCACGCCAACAGTAAGCTCAGTGTCTCGTTCATGGTCCATTAGCAAGTACTCAGTGTCTGATATCAGGTACAAGAAGTGTTGAGGTCCGTCTGCTAAACCAGAGTTGATACTTTTTATGGATCCTAGTTCGGAAATTAGGTCGAAAGAATCTGAGGATTTTTCTAATGTTTCAAAGATGGGTTCCCCGCCCTCCTCGACTCTGCTATGATCTCCGAAAAGCATTGCCCCGACATGCATCATTTCCAGAACCTCCGTGCTCTGGTACAACACCTCGCGGGAAACGGATCCAGATTGTATGTTTACAGCGTGGGTACTGATTCCCGGTGGCTTACCCTTCTTTTTAGAAGGAACGGAATTGTTCTTTGGGCAGTTGCGGGCAAGATGGCCAGCTTCACCTCAAGTGAAGCATAAACCTTTGGCAAGCATTTCATTCCGCTTCTGCGGTGACAATTGCTCACCCGATTTCTCGGTTTTACCAGGTACTCCAACTGATAAAGTCCTCAAGACCTTCGGGCGTGGCGCGCTATTGAAGCGCCCTCCGCGCCCTCGCCCGCGACCCCGGAATCCTCCACGTGAAGGTCGGCTTTGGCCATTCGGCGGGCGGTTGTCTGCACTAGTATGGGTGGGCTGACCTGTCCGCCTCGAAGGGCCGGAGTCTGGACCTCTCGGCGTTACAAGTCTCAGCAGGATTTCAGCCTGCTCAGCGGCCTTGACCACCTCATCCCAAGTGGCTATCTCCGGATCAACATCCTTACGATAAATCTCGCCTTGAATAGCGTAAGTGAAACTGTTGAACAGTTTCACAATCTTTTCTTGAGTATCTTCTTTCAGCAACGTGGGCAGCTACGTCCTTCGCACCCTGATAGCAGCGCTCAAGACGTTTTCGCTGCTTGTTACGGAAATCTGCGGGGAAGCAGAACTCGAATAATTCAATGAAGAACCGTTCCAAGTCCCAACTCGCCTCATCCGGAGCAACAACTTGGTTATAGAAATCAAGAGCGCGGCCGTCCAAGAAGTACGACACTAAGTAAACTTGCTCATTTGCAGGTACGCGACCCATTTTTACATAGCTCCTTGCCTCTCGGGCGAAACACTGAATTGCATTTGCATTAGCATCACCGTTGTACCGGGACGGTGGAATCGGCTTCAAAAGCATTCGAGTACGCTGCTGGCGCTTGTGCCCACGTCGACGTTTAGAGGATAGTCGCGGGCTTGATGCTCTGCGTCGCGTATGTCCAGGTTCGTCGTTGCTCGAGTGATTGGAACTGTCGCCCGAATCTGAACTCGAGTCATCAGACGGATCGGACGGCGGCGAGTTAGAAACACTGGCACCATGCTGTCTTTTGAAGAAGTTTTTTGCTGCCAGTCTCCCAGGTATTACACCCCACGGGAGTGGCGGCGTCGGGCGCGTTCTCGATGCACTCAACATGTTCTTGCCCGACCCACCTTTGGCGGACTTCGGGCTTGCACTATTTCTCGCTTTGACCTGAGCTTGGAGCTCGGTCATCTTACTGCTCCAGCAACTGCAGTATTTCCTGCACGGAGGGTATGGTTTGGGCAACGCGATCATCATCGTGGCCCGGGGCGACTGGTACTGTACCAGTCTTCTTAGGTTCAGCTTCCACAAACTGAACCTTTGCAGCAGGAGTAGTTGCAGGGCCGGCCACCGTGGTCACTTTCACGACCGGGGCAGGTGCGGCGGAAGCTTCCGCAACTTTCTTTGTCTTAGGGCTTTTCGACCGCTTTCGGCGCCCTAGGCGTGGACGTCACGGTGGGAGACAAGTCTACAAGAAAATCGGTGGGGACAGATTTCTCCTCTGCTTTCATGCGCTTAGCCTCCTCATAGGCCATGAGCATATCACGCTGTACATTCATTTCTCTCTCAGAAAAGTTCTGGAACGCACTAATGCCTCCCCAGTTCCCAGGATCCGGGCCCTTCCCTTTAGAAGTGGATGGAATCACATTGAAACTGATGAGGTCTTCTTCATCCTCAACTTCCTCGGCCGTTGCCCGGTGATAAGCCGCGAAATTTGCGAAACTTCAAATTTTACGAATGCGTGCCATTCTGCGCTCATCCAGTGGTTGGTGTGAGCTCCAAACATGCAACCAAGAGCCATATTGCATTATCATCCTAAACACTGGCGCCTATGGCTTATTCCAGGACACGACACCCTTGGATCACTAGGGGTCAGATCCGGATTAAGGCTTGAAGCCCAAATATCAAAGTCCTGAAACACCCTCTATATGTGGGAAGGCAACCGCAATGCTCACTACCAAAGGGAGAATCATAATATCCACCTCTGACATCTATTGGGGCACTGGGAA
Source organism: Mycena maculata (assembly GCA_029448575.1). Classification (NCBI taxonomy): domain Eukaryota; kingdom Fungi; phylum Basidiomycota; class Agaricomycetes; order Agaricales; family Mycenaceae; genus Mycena; species Mycena maculata. Next base: position 65,703 of record JARJLG010000152.1, read on the forward strand.
CCTTATTCGGGAGGAAATGCTGAGTTGATTACACAACTTTGGCTTATCCAACGCGATGCGACAAGTCACAGGATCAAGGCCTAGACTCAATATTGCTATTTTAAACACCAGGTCCGTGAGGACGCGATCACCCGATAAGCCGCAGACCGGGACTAAGCACGTACTATGTGTTCCTGGATGTCGATTAAGGACATCTGGGGTATCGTTGGAAAGGGAATAACCTATACTATCCAACTAGCGATACTAGAAGTCGGGGCACACACAACAGAGGAAGATACGGGCCAATTACCCTGTTTAGGGGAATAGTGGAACATATAATCCCCTGATCGACAAAGGGTTGTCGATCACCGGATAAACTACCGACCAGGATTAGGCATGTACTGTGTATTCCTGGATGTCGATTAAGGACATCTGGGGTATCGTTGGGAAGGGAACAACCTATATTATCCAACTAGCGACACCAGAAGTTGGGGGACAGATCATAGAAGAAGATATGGGCCAATTACCCTATTCAGGGGATATTTGAACATATAAACCCCTAATCCATGAGGGGTTGAAGGAGTCATTATACAAACATTTAGGAGGCTAGGAACGCCAGGGCACGCACAGCTGATACCGATCACAGGCTAATTAATTAAGTAGAATACCCGAGGCCTAGTAATCACGTGTATGTAACAGTTTCTGTACAGTATATAAGGAGGGCAGAACCAGGGAGGACGGGACTGAACTAGACCCAGAGAGTGAGGAGCAATAAAGCCCTTGCGCACAAAGTCGAAGTTTGGGCTTGACTCTCTGGCTGTCAACAGGCCTCAGAATTCAAGTTTGGTTTTGGAATAACAAAAGGACCAAACTAGACCCGGAGAGTGAGGAGCAATAAAGCCCTTGCGCATAAAGTCGACGTTTGGGCTTGAATCTTTGGCTGTCAAATAGCCTTGGAATTTAAGTGCGGTTTCGGAATAAGACTTTGTTTGAGGCGCGAGCCATAGTTACGGGGCGTGAGCCATAGTTACGGGGCGTGAGCCATTGTTACGGGGCGTGAGCCATAGTCTGAGGCGCGAGCCATTGTTACGGGGCGTGAGCCAGCAAGTTTGAGGCGCGAGCCATTGTTACGGGGCGCGAGCCATAGTTACGGGGCGCGAGCCAGCAAGTTTGAGGCGCGAGCCAATCATTGTCGGAATAAGGCGCGAGCCAACAAAACCGGGTCTAAACAGCCCACAAAACCAAGCCGGTTCACAGCCGTTATCTTTGCATAGTTGGGACACTTAAATCCACGTTGGGAACCAACCGATAAATTCAGGTTGTGTCTTGAACACCACTTCGAGAAAGCTAGTTGAAACTTAGCCATCCTTGGGGGAACGGGAATTGAATACTTTCGTGACAAATATGTTTACTCGTGGTTTCCTTGGACCTACACTTGTGTCCAAAAAGACCCGAATCTCGTCAGTGTATCTTGGTCGTCAAAAGAGTGTGTGGTGTTGGAGTCTGTCTAATGTCGATTTAGTCGTGCTTAATCTCACTTTGTGAGTTAGGTGTAACTCAGTCGTTCGATAGGGGGGATTTTGGCAGTTGCATTATTCTGACCGTTGAACCTGAGCAACCGTTTCACCGGCGCCTCGACGACACAGGGACTGGACTGGAAGAAGGGACAAGCTCCTGGACCTTGGATGAAGGTGCGTCCGTAAAAACGTAGACCTCCGTCTTGTCCTGTGCATTCTCAGATGCTTCCCTCTGCGCTTTTAGTGCAAGGTACTGCTCAACAATGTTCTGCTGGCGACGAATGAGTGTGTCGAGCTCCTCCGGGCTCAACTCATTGGTCGCTTGGTCCATTGTAGTCTCAGACCCATTCTCTGGCTCAAACGTAGTGTTATCCGGAGCAGAAACATTATTGTTATTGGTATGGTTGCTTCTATCCAAATTACTACGTTCACGATGGGAACGAGAAGTCTTACGAGTTACAGGAGTCCAGCCCCCATCCTCGCGTGGCACCGATGCTTTGTCGTGCACGCCAGCATCCACGTTGCTCATCGTGAGAGATGGCAATGCGGACAAGTTCTCTCCGCAACCCAAAGTAAGAGGGCTTGGAGTCCTCAAAGTAATGAGGTCTTCCTCCACCGAAGCGGAGGTGGGTCTCACTGCCGAGGCAGTGGTAGGTCTCGCCGCCGAAGGGACGGTGGGAGCATCCAGGAGGACGTCCAGAGCTCCGGCCTCGATGGTCCCGAAAGCAAGGGCTTGAGGACTGTATAGGGGGCCTGGGAGCGGGGTGTCAGCCATCAGAGTGGTGGCGCAGGTGACACGAATATTGTTGTTGTTGTCCATAGCTAGGCTCAGGCAATAGATGTCGAAGGCAGTGGTAGACAAGGTTGATCAGACCAAGGGGGAACCAGCGGCAGCGACAAAGAAGCGAGCACTTAAAAAGATGTGACGGAGCGACGACTAGTTTAGCGAGCGGCTTAAGTAGACAAAGAGTTCTGGCACAAGAGGTGTTCGCGCTGGTTAGTCAGACCAGCAGAAATAAGTGTTGTAAGGTTTAGATTGACTAAAGAACTAGCTATGGACAACGGTCGTACTTATACTGTGGTAATATAGGAGCTAGGAGTAAATGAAGATAGTTTAGCCAAAGGTACAGGAACAGCGCAGCCGTGATAGGGAAAGTAGGAAAAATAGAATAGGAGCATATAGTACCGTTACATTCCCTTCATTCAAGCCATAATCATTTTGCAGCACCCTCTCCACGGGGACCGAACTTTGCAGTGGATGTGAAATGGTAGGTAGGTATATTCTGGCGCGGTCCTGTTAAGAAACAGCCGGGGCCCATACTACATACAGTGTGTCAGGTGTATGCTATGGATACTATACACCTTAGCCCCTTGAACACCTGTGTAACCCCACTTCACCTCCAACATAACATACCAAATTTTGGTTGGGATCATGAGGCACAGTAAGAGTCCACAGGGTTGCAGAACGTTCACTGTATGGCATGAAGAACCATGGTATTTATTATTCCAATGTGGTATATACATAGTGGGTGGGTTGGAAAACCTCATGAATTGTGAACACTGTAAAAACATCAAATGTGTATTTTATTTCGCCAGTCTCTGCATTACATCAAAGTCATGGCACTGCACCTGCGATGTGCCGGCACAGGAAAATCCGGAGCTCGAGGTACTGTTGCAGTTTGGCTGGTACATGAACAGATTTCCTATCCTCGTTGTGCTCCAATTTCCCTGGATAAGTGGGAGGTGCTGGGACGTGAGATTGTCAGGCTACTTGAAGTCATTGACTGCTTTGCGGATGTCGTCAACAATTTTGACCATCGGTCTGCCGGCAGGTAGAGTCATGGGGATGCAGTGATTTGAAGGGCCTGAATTTAAAGTTGCAGTGGTGGTTGGGCCCTGATCCTAGGACTGGTTGCTGTGAGAAGAAAATCAAAACAGGGGTAAACTCAGTCTCGCACCTTATACAGTTGTGGACAAACAAAGTCCGCAAATAGTCTGTAGCAGTCACCTGATTTAATTTCGACCTGATTTCAATTGTTCTGGACTCAGAAAAGCCCAAAGAAGCTAAAAAACATACTCCGAAGTTTTTCCCATGACAAATTACCGGCACCAAAATTTTGGGCCAAATCGTCTTAGATTTATGATCTGAGGCGATTGGAAAATTGGGGTTTTTTTATTACACAGCCACCTGTCATTACATAATTACTCAATCACGGCCTCAATTGTGGTCAACGCCCTGTTTGAGATTGAGTGGCGCTGCTTCTGTGGCCTCACTGCCCACTCAGCTGCTTTTCCAGTCAAACCCGCCCGATAAGCACCCATAAACCTCCACGACCTGTTAATAAATCTCCGGAGCACCTCAAGTGGGCAAGCATCCAAGTATTTCAATGCCAGCTCCTTCGAGTCAGCAAAGCTCTTCTTGGGAACTTGCTAGACTTTCCGGAGGGCTGGGACTGCATGTATTAGCCTTTCGGGAAGATCCTGGGTTCCTGAGGCCTATGATATTTTTTCTGCTGTGTTTGGAGGGCCTACCACGTCGGACAGCCATGAAGGAAGAGGGAAAGAGATGAGATAACGATACAGTTGGGGACAATCAAAACCTGCTTATTTGGGATGCGTGGGAAAGTCGAATGCCAGGGGCGGGGAATGCCGTTGGGAAACCTACGAAATAGTTTCTATGTGAATCAAGGCCCAAATGAAGAGATTGGCACGAGCAAAATTTGTCAAATCGATGATTTCTCCAAAACCGACCCCAAAATATTGAGAAAAGCCAAAAAAAAAATCGCAAAAATAACGTAAAAATCACCAATCGACTCATTTTGGTGAGCTTGTCATGATCCCGGCAAAAGCAAACAATTCTATCGAGCTGTTCCTTCGGAAAAAAATGATTTGATGTGTCAATTATTTGATCTGAAAACAGCGTAAAAATGCATTTGTATCTCAGGTACAGCTTCTATTGGCTGCTAAATGGTTCTAATGTACAGATATGTGACTTGGGAGAGATATGTTCGTCAAAGTACCCCCACAGGGCCAAAAGGGGTACACATAATTCCGTTCAACCGGCCCAAAATATTGAGAAAAACAACGGCTCGTGGGAAAATTTTCGGAGGTATGTTTTTGGACTCCTTTTCGCCCTCCGGATCTGAATCTAGTGTCAGATTTCTACAAAAATGAACAGTTCACGTGCTATTAAATAAGCGGTGTTTGATTGTCCCCAACTGTACACGAAGTGCACACGGAGCTTAATGATCACGGGAACAGACCATGTGATCAAAAGGAAGATCATTTATTTTCGAAGGAACTACTCGATGGATCGTTGGGATTTTTACGGATCCAGAAGCGCCTCGATGAGACGCGTCGATTGCGCATATTTTCATATTTTTCCCATCAATTTTAGCCGGGCGCCAAAATTTTGACCGGCCCGGTGACAAAATCATCATTTGCCGAGGAACGGCTCGATAGATTGGCTTGAATTATATATGGCCGCGAAGCCCTTGATGAGATCTATCGATTGACATACTCATCTCGGCTAAAAAAATCCGATTTTTTTTTGATGGACTTTGTTTGTCCACAACTGTAATTAATTCTCAACAGGCGTGGCACCGGTTGCCGTTAATGAAGAAAATCAAGACAGGGGTGAGGGGTGCAACGCTCCTAGAAGAGGTAATCGGGGGCAAATTAAAATCAAAATCGAGTGGGATTTGCAGGGTGATCGCAGGGGAAGTTGCTCCTAGTTGTTCGCAGTGATCATGAGCAGGTTACCGTCACCGCCCAGTCTCGGCATAACATCAGCCGTTGTGGTTGGTTATGGAAGCTCACGGTGTATTTCGGTCATTGCGTTGGATGGGGAGGGGAATCCGAAAGCAACGTGATACGCACTTACTTCGCCGCCGGCGCATGCGAGGCGTGGGCGTGTACAGGCCGGAACCAGCCCGGTATTACGGGAGGCTCGTCCGATTGGAGAAGGTAGCGAAAGACTCGAGAGGTGACAACCGTGTCGCTGGCACTTGCGTGTAGTGTCGGAATCACCTCGGGGTATGTATTGTATGCAATTGGAGAAGGGGACAGACGGTGGACAGGCGCCGGACGATTGTGATGTCTGAGGAGTTCCTCTGCGGCGTCTTGCTCAACGAGCGGTACGTATTGCTGGTAGCGTTCGTCGCTGATATTACCGTGGGTGTGTGGGCGTGGCGGAACCATTGGTTAGAGGTGAGGTGGTGTCGGTTGGAGGAGGAGGAGGGAGCACAGAGCGGGCGAGCGGCGCCTTCCCCGAAACCGATTGAGTGTTTAGCCTATGGATCTGAGCATCAGGTCGAACGTACCCGGAGATGATAGGGGCCAGTACCGGTGTTGGGAAGTCGGGATTCGGGATATTGATAGATAGTTGGGAGTTCGAGCCAGATACTATCTGCGCGTCCTCCCCCTTAATGCGGCGCGCCGCGACATGGGGTTCGTGTCGCTGATAGTGGACGCGCCTGAGGGCCTAGACCTGAAAAAAATTCCTAGGTACCTACTCCCGAGACAATATTAATAATCGAGCGCCTTGAGTGTCGACTCACCCGATCCTGAAATCGAGTTGTAGTTTAATCCGGGGACAGGGAACGGACACGTTCTGATCTAAATATAAGAAATACTGGCGTTGCAGTGACTTTGAGTGTAGTGCGAGATTCATTCGATGATAGTCGAGTCGCCCACCGGCGGCGTCGTCTAAGTCTAAGTATGTCGGAATCGAAGATTGGATCCAGGCGGAATCAAAGATTGATTCAGCGCACGCAGGAATTAGATAGGGTACTTACTGCTTCGTCGCGTTGTCTCGACAAGTGCCAAGGATTCAGGAATCAAGTCGTAGCCCCGGTGTACAAGTATTTGATTCGTCGAAGCGGGAGCACACGACGAATATCTCTCGAGCTCCTCTTCCTCGACCAATGGGAGCCTTCGAAGGATTTTTTACCGAGATGAACAGTTCGTGTCAATGATGGAGTCGGAGCCATCACTCGAGTGTCACTGATGGGACTTGCATATCAGCGGACTCCGGAAATGGAATAGAAAACACCGTTTAATCCAAATATCAATAACGCTGGTGGTGTAGTCCAGTATTTGTTCGGCGGCCCGTGTGTTCGGAATCAGGTCGAAAGAAGTACGTAGGGGTACACGAGGAGGGCCTTCTCGTCGAACAGCGCCGCCGACTCGAGGAACCAGATGAAGCAAATTGACATCACCGTCCCTCGCAACGTACGCGAGCAACCGACAAAATGAACTCCTGATCGACGTGGCATTGACGTCTTTACCGCATTCGGATAGGCCGCTTAGTCACCCCGCTCTCCTCCCACCAGTGACCACGCAGGTATCGGCGAGCTCCACAGCGCCGGAGGCAACATCCATAGGAAGCAGGAGATAGCTTAGGTTAGGCTAGCCTTGGGAAGATTGTAGGATATTCGGCGATAGGAGGCAGATGGGTGCATGCATGTCCTCACAGGAGGGCGCCGCCGTTGCGGTCAGCGAGCACGACAAGGCGCTGCACCGGAACGCGGAGAAGGCGCTCAGGCAGGCCAAGGCGCAGATGGCGAACCAGGTGCGCCTCTCCTCTCAATCCAAAACGTCGTGCTAACACTATGCAGGTAAAAGTCCTCCTCCTCGGCTCGGGCGACAGCGGCAAGTCGACGATCCTGAAGCAAATGCGGCTCATCCACCGCGTGCCCTTTACCGTCGCCGAGACCGAGTCCTACAGGCAGCTCGTGTGGGAGAACGTCGTGCGCGGGCTCAAGTACCTGCTGGATGCGATGGCGGACATGGAGATTGCGGTGCCGGAGAGGTACGCGGCCGCGGCCGCCGCTGAGGAGGGGGTGGTGCCGCCGGAGGGCGAGGTGCCGAGGCATCGCGATTATGCGGATGTGGGCGTGGACGCGATCGCGGCGGACATTGCGCTCGTGGAGGGCGCGGAGGATTTGGGCGATGGCGAGGCGTTCCCGTTGCGGTACTACGGGGTGCGTCTTTCTTCTTTCTTCTCCTTTCCTGGCTTCGTACTCACGGACGTGAATTCTCAGGCGCTGGACCGCCTATGGGGCGAGGAAGTCGTCCGCCAGGCCTGGGCCCGCGGGAACGAGGCCGCCGTGCCAGAAAAGTACGCTCCCTCCTCTTTCTCCCGCTCTTTCTAATCACCCCCTTTATCCAGCCTCGCATACTTCTTCGGCCACCTCCCCCGCCTCTTCGGCCTCCCCCCCTCCGTCCTCGCCCCCCCTCCCCCCCCCTCCCCCTCTGACCCTGCCCCCCCGCCCCCCCAATCCCCCTATACCCCCGAGCACCCCGCCTACCACCTGGCAGCGCCGTTGTCGAGGGCGGAAAGTAAGCGCGAGGTGTACACGCCGACGGAGCAGGACATCGTCCGCGCAAGAGCACGGACGATCGGGATCACGGAGACGACGTTCAAGCTGCGGGAGCACGAGATGCTGATGGTCGATGTGGGTTTTCCCGCTCTCATCTTGATATTCGTGGTTTTGTGGCTGGGCAGTGAGCGTCGCCTACGCGTGCCCCATTGGGCGATGTCGTGGGCGCCCTTCCCCGCTTTCCTCTTCTCTCCACCACCTCCCCCATCACATCATACACTCAACTCACCTCCCTCACAGGTCGGCGGCCAAAAGTCGGAGCGCCGCAAGTGGATCCACTGCTTCCAGGACGTGACGTCCATCCTCTTCCTCGTCTCGCTGAGCGGGTACGACCAGTGTTTGGTCGAGGACCGGGATGCGGTGCGTGGTTCTTGTGTTGTCGTTCCGAGGGGGGGGAGAGGGGGGACGGGGGACGGGGGGGGAGGCGCGTGCGGGGCAGGAGGGGGCGCGTGCCGGCGTCGTTGTGCGTGGCGGGGCTACAGATGGAGTGGCGCCGTCGCGGGATCCCGCTGCGGGCGTCTACCGGTGGAGCGCGACGCGGTGGCATGTTCCTCCTTTCCCCCTTCTCCTGCTCCCTCCTACTCCTACTCGAAACTGACGTGTTTTTGTGTCGGCAGAACCAAATGCAGGACGCGATGACGATCTGGGACTCGATCTGCCACTCGCAGTGGTTCAAGCAGACGTCGATTGTGCGTGGCTTTCCGCTTTCGTTTTGGGGGGAGTACGGGGTGCATCGATGCGCTTTTGAAGGCGGCGATGGCGGCGTCGCGCGTGTCATGGCGTGCGCGGGGTGCTTTTGAAGGCGCGCCCGCTTTTGGCCGCGCGGGTGCGGCGACAGCGCGTCCCGCCGCGTGCACTTGCGCTCTCCCCGCCTTCGCACCCCGCTTCTATCCCCGCCGTGCGCTGACGCGCGCCCCGCAGATCCTCTTCCTGAACAAGGACGACCTCTTCCGGGAGAAGATCAAGACGTCGGATGTGCGGAGTTACTTCCCCGTGCGTGGCTCTTACCCTCCCTCGACCTTGCCGCCCCTCGTACCCTGTCCATTCTCTGCGTCCCGTCCTATTCGCTCGTTTTGCACCGCTCCTCGCCCATCTCCGTCTGTACCTGTACCTCCTCCCCTTCGCCCCCCATCCCGGCCCTTCCGTTCCCTCGTCTCTCCCTTGTGCCCATCCTTACCTTACCTCGTCCGTCCTCATCCTCCCCCCTTCCATTCTTCTCCGCCTCTCACCCTTCCATCCTCGTCCTCGCCCTCCCTTCCCCTCTCCCCATCCACTCTCGCCCCTGACTCCCCCTCGTCCGTATCGCACGCCGCCCGCTTCCCACGTCCCCCCTCGCCGTGTCGCCCACCCCCTCCGTTGGCTCCCGCCCTTCCTGCCCCGCATGCTGCCTCCCCCTCCATTCCCCGCCCTTCCGTCATCGCCTCGGCCTCGGCCTCGATCGCCTAGCCGCTCCCTCCCCCCCACCGCTCTCCTTCCTTCCGCTCTCCTCCTTGCTCTCGCCCCCCCTCCCATACCCCTCCCCCCCGTCCTATCCTCTTGGCTCGCCCCCTCCCCCCTCCTCCTCGCCCCCTCCCCTCCTCCCCCCACCGCGCTAACGCCCCGCCCCGCAGGACTTCGACGGCGAGCCCCGCTCCGCGACCGCGGGGCGCGACTACTTCAAGCGGCGCTTCGGGCGGCTCGCGCAGAAGGCGGGGCGCGCGAAGGAGCGCGAGATATACATCCAGTGCGTGTCTTTCGCTTCTGGGTTTATTTTGCGGGGCGCGGTGGGGGGAAGCGCCTCTTGTGTCGGACGACGGCGTCGTCGTCTTTGTCGGAAGGGGGCGGTGGGGGCGGGCGGGGGAGCGCGAGCGGGAGTGGGAGCAGGGAGCAGCAGTATTGATTGCGCCGTCCTGGTGCGGTGTCGCGGCGGGAGCGGGGACGGAGGAGCGAGCGTGGGGATGGGGGTGCTGCGCTCCGCTGCGGGCCACGAGGGTGCGCTTGTCGCCGTCGGCGGGGGGAGGGCGTTGCTGCGTTCCGCTGCCTCCCCTCCTTAGCAGGGCGCCCCTTCTCAGCGGGGCCACATCCCCTTGGCGCTTTTCTCGGGGGGCGACTGCGCAGCCTTCGAGAAAGACGGCGCGTGTTGGGTGGGGGTGCTCCGCTGCGCGTCTTGCCGTTGCGTGCCCTCCTGACTCGGGGAGCGCGGCGCGGGATGACGGGCTCGGGCTGTGCAGCCCGATGTGTACCCCCGGCGGGTGTATTTTCGGAAGCATGACGGCGCCGCTCCCGCCATCGTGTCTCCCGCCGATCGTACTGGCTCACACTTGCCCGTCTTTCGGCTTGTCACGCCCGCCTCGTTACTCTTGCTGACCTGGCCTACAGCATAACAACGGCGACGGACACGGAGATGCTGCGAGTGGTAATGGCCGCGGTCGAAGGTGCGTCCGCTCTCTCTTGCTCTGAGGATCCAGCGCTGACCCATCTTGACAGAGTGAGTCTTTGTTCTTCCTTTGCCCCCTCCCCTTTTGCCTTGCTTTCGACCGGATGCTTGCGCCCGCGTCCTCTTTTGCCCGCTCAAGCACGCTTGCTCAACGCACCCGCTGTTACTAGCATCGTCCTGCGGTCAAACCTCCAAGGCGCAGCCCTGATTTAAAACACCCGTCCACCCCACACTCCTTCCTTTTCTTTCTCTCTTTTTCGTTGTCTGTCTGCCACCCATTGCGCCTTATTTACCTACTCTCTTGTTTTTATCGTCATCCTTGCTTGTCTGCCTGTTACTCGCGGTCACATTCAAATCACATCACTTCGAACCGAACACAATCACAATGAAATCGCGGCGGCGCCTCAAACCAAAAATGGAAAAATGCGGATGCGGATTTCCGGGCGATCTACTACCTACCTACGGCATGTTTTTTGGATTGGACCCGCGCCCGGACTCGACCGATGCGTACACCACAATTCCCGCTGCCTGCGCCACCCGCCCGCTTCTTCGGCTGATCACCGGTAAAATCCACCACGCTACCTGCGCCCGTGGCTTCTCGCTATCCAATCCTACCACGGCTGCAGCTCGATCGTGAGCAAAAATGTACGTCGCCGTGGCGGATCCGCGTACCTATGCGTAAGAGCTAACCGCCGGTAGATTCGTTCCATCATGCTGTGAGCATTTCGTGGGACGTCCTCGTTTGCGTTTACGTTTGCGCGGAACTTGGGCGCGAGGGAGGGCGGGGGAAGGGGAGATTTGCACGGGTGCTGGTGGGAAGAAAGGGGAGGGAGGGAGGAAAGAACGAAGGGCATCCAAATCTCACAAAGAAGATTTAAAAGGCCCACGCGACGTCTGATCTCATCTATTTCGCTTGTTACCTATCACTCATATTCACTCTCGCTCACGCATGCTTATACTTAAGTGCACTCGCCATATTACTTTGTTGTACTACATACTCACTTCGCATCTGGCGTGCGCTGCACACTGTACATACATACCCTGGACTACATAATGAGATTCAACTCGACGGCGAAGTGGTTTTTCTTGCTCGCATGGGTCTAGATGGTTAACATTCGGGTGCACATGGGTGCAGATGGAGGTGCAGGTGGAGGGCGGATGGAATGGTGTTCCGTTCTGATGAAGAGTCTCAGGAATAAATGATGGCAACAGAAGGTAGAGAAGGCCATCTCTCGTAGACAGAGTCTGCCAAACTCTTCTCGCAACCAACCTCTGCTACTGCGGTCCGCCGAGCGATATTAGCTTTCCAGCGCATTTACACGTTCTGCACGGTTCTTCAACGGAAAGCGCTCTGATTTGACACGGAGATTGCCACCCATCGATGTGCGGCAGGACACATGAAAAGCACTGCAGAGGGAGAGATGTCACGCGGATGTATATTTCTGATTTGTGGCGTGTACAGAAGAGATCTGATGTACCGAAGGTTCCGTCGACTAAGACTATTAGGGAATTTTGGGTCCAACTTACACGACTTGATATCCAACTCGGTGCCCCGATTCTTTTTGTGCCCCAACTTGATGTGAGGTTGGGGCCGGAGTTGAGGCATGAGTTGGGGCTCCGAAATCCAATTATGAAACCTATTGAAGAAGGTCATGTTGCGGTAGAAAAATAGGGTCAGTCGAATCATTGAAGCCCGAAATTGCCGCGAGGAATATCTAAGCCCCAAGTGCTTTGGAAAGTTTACCATATCACTAGGATTGTCAGCGCCTGTAGCCGTCTATCGGGCGCCTAAGTCCCGATGAATCGGATGGTGGTTGAAACTATTAAGTTGGACATCTGGATGATACTCCGACGTATACTGTACGTCTGGTCTGTGGCGCAATTGGTAGCTCTCCAACAGCAATAGAGCGCTGTAGATGCGCCTGTAAAATTGGGTGGATCGAATTATCGGAGCTAGCTAGAAATGCGCCTTGGTGAGGGGTCCGCATTTACGGCCTTTGCACATTCAGGTGGAAGTCAGAAGAAAATTGAGCACCACCAAGGTTGCACTGTCTCACAAAGACTCAGATTCACTGTTCAACTTGGACCGGAGACACCGGCCCGTTCGTCGGGTTCTCTCGGGAGGGCGGGATCAAGAGGGATCACTGACCAGCGGCGATAACGCAAAATGTTCGCAATGCGCTTGATGCATGATTTGGCAATGATTCGGCATCCGCGAGATGTTGCTCTTGTTCATTTTCGGAACCCGTATTTTACGCATAAACGGACGGTTACGGGGACCACGTATACGGGACGACCCGACCCGTCCCGATCGTTCTGACGGTACGGGGACGTAATCGTTTTTAAGGGTCGTCATTCCGTAAAAATACGGGACGGTTTCAAGTTGATGCCCTAAATTCAGACAATGTCACTCCGTCTGTAGCGGACAGTGGCCGCCCGAGCCCACCCAAGCCCGCCCGAGTATTGCGGCCGTCGACTCGTTCCGGGCGTCGTCGAAGCTGCAGCGGGCTGTGCACGGTCCATGGACTCGGATGCAGTTCCTGATTTTGTACGCAGGCGCCAGACCGTCCGGACACAACTTGTATTCTTTAATATTTTGGGAGCACCACTCCCATTTGTGGTCTCTGAGCCTTTCGCTTACGATGCACTTTCACTTCTGGCTCACGTTGGCCTCCTCCACTGTCGCTGTCTTCGCGCAGGACGGTCAAAGGGCGTTCAACGTCGATGCTCCGCTTCGCCCCTCGGTCCTGAACGAGACCGCCCTTGCTTCTTCGCTTTGCGTGAGTCCAAATTCCACGATAAGAGTTGACCTTTGACTGTATACGTGTGGTAGTGCTCCCTTTTAAACTCGACGTTTCCGACTAAGACACTCTTCCCGGACGATGCTGAGTATGAAGAACAGCAACAACGTTACTACTCCGCACAGCAGCGAGAAGTGCAGCCAGCCTGTCGTTTTTCGCCAGCCTCTGCGCAGGAACTGTCTGTCGCCGTTCAAATCGCGACCCAAAATGAATGTACCTTTGCGGTGAAATCGGGTGAGGCTATTTCACAACAGTTCAACTGGGGCTGGAGGAGCTCGCGTGCTTAACGAACGTCCCAATAGGTGGGCACATGAACTGGGGAGGGTCCAACATTGGGCCAGCTGGGTTTGCCATCGATCTTGGCAATCTCAACGAAGTATCTGTTCATCCGGACGAGGGAATCGTCTCGTTCGGCTCCGGCTGCGTATGGAGAGAAGTCTATGAAGCGCTTGAACCGTACAATTTAACCACGGCGGGGGGGAGGGCGTCTAACGTTGGAGTTGGCGGCTTTTTAACCGGTGGTATGTCCGTTCCTTTTCTTCACCCAATGGCGGCTCACCATCTTTTCGGTAGGTGGAATGTCTTTTTTATCGATTGAGCACGGCCTCGGCAGTGACAATATTGTCAACTACCTCGTCGTCCTGGCGGACGGAACTATCTCCAACGCAAACGCGACGTCGGACCCGGATCTCTACTGGGCCTTGAAGTACGGGAGCACCAATTTTGGAGTTGTCGCGCGCTTCGATATGGCCACCTATCCCCTTGATCTTCTGTGGGGCGGCTCGCTCTATTTCCCTGTCTCTGAAGCCCATTCCGTCCTCGATTTCCTCGTGGACTTGGTTCCTAATCTTGCGGCCGACCCCAGGGGCATGACCGCCATCATCATAGGTCTCAACCCGGATACCCAGACCTACGTCGTATGGACTGTGATTAGCTACCGCGCGGCGACACCCTTCCCGCCGCTCTTTGCTCCCCTCCACGCGTTAGAACCCCAGGCCCTTGCGAGCACGATGCGCATAGATCACCTCGTAAACTTCACCGACGAGCTGCGGGATGTCGCACCCAGCGGCCTCCGTGCGCAGTGGGTCACCTTGACGCTCGTGCCCGACGCCCAGATGATGATGGACTTGTTCACCAAAGGCGCGGAGATATTCGACCCACACCGCGTGCGGCCGGGGTTTACCTGGGGGGTGAGCTTCCAGCCTGTTAATTCGGGGCTTGCTGCTGCCGGTACGCGCCGCGGAGGCAATCCATCAGGCCTTTCGCCTGACAGCGGCGATCTCATTCGTGCGTTCAGAAATATGTCTTCTTCCAATTCTCCCGGTGCTGATGAACTTATGGGGTGGCTTGCAGTTTCTGCCATCACAGTGACATGGGTAGACCCCGCCGACGATGCTATACTGAAGGCTACGACTCAAGCGTACCTCGCTTGGGCGCGGGAATTGGCTGCTCAGCGCGGACTGCTGAATAAGTTCATCTATCTCAACTACGCGTTTGGGACCCAGGATGTGTTCGGCGCCGTGGGCGATGATAATTTAGTGGAGCTGAGACGTATTCGCGGGATTTACGACCCCGAGGGTGTGTTTGGAAAGTACTGGGTGGGAGGTTATAAACTGTAAAATGGCTTCCTTATTTTTGTTTCTACTTGCAAAGAACAATACAATTGTGCAAATCGCCTCGCTTGTAGACTAAGTTAATTGCTTTGCGTTGCCGTACCGGGAAATCTCTATTCTCAGCTCGAGTGATCTGGAGATGCGCCGTTGGATCTCCTGATGAAATTCGCCACAGACCAAAGGAACGGGGGATCTTCATTTGATACCTTCATGCAGAACATCGTCGGGCTCTGCGGGCGGTGGCGCTCGATTCAGCTCCAGCTCGACGGGTCCTGGTCCCCGCACCAGGGCTTCGGCGGCAAGGCTGACCCCTACCTCTCAAATTACTTCTTCGCAGACGCTCCGAGTGATGATGACGGCGTATTGTCCAAGGTCTCCCGCAAGTCGTCGGGCCACTGCAAGCTCGAAGAAAAGTCGTCACTTCCCGCGTCCCGTCCGAGATCCGTTTCCGGTGCAATCAGGGGAACTGCTTCCAAATTTCCCGGGAGGAGGCACAGAGTATGTACTCTGGTTCTTTACTTATTGTTATCTCTGTTAACCTGCCGAGTACGTCTACTTCGGTTCGACACCGCGATCCCTCCCGAATCTCCGTCCAACATCACTTCTGACACAAAGGCCTTGACGTGAGGGTCTATTCCGTCTTTTTTATGTCCGTTCTGCACGCACAAGTCGGCATATCTATGCCGTCTTACCGCTTTAGGTTGACGATTGAACAGGTTCGTCTCGTACTTCTCAATTATTCACAGGAACAAAGGGTGACGGTGAAGCTTAAGGTCTCCGCTCTTTCACACCATCAAGTTCCTAAAGGAAACGATGACATCGCGACATGACAGAAGCCAGGGAAAGCATCGGCTGGCTTCCCGTGTCCTCGCGACCTTACTTCTCCATGCTGACGAACTAGCATGGCGGACCTGGTCGTTGCATTATCAAATTTCGGCGGTAGGGCTCCAACCGTTTCCGTTTTTAAACGGTTAAAACGGTTTATAAACGGTAAATTTAACCGTTTAGTTTGAGGGGTCCGGTAAACGGTAAACGGTTTGGGGCAAAATATAGCACGATCGGCGATGCAGTTCCATCCCGTATGTTTACCAATATGCTTTAATTAACTTGCAGATACACTCTCTGCACCATACAAGGCATAGGACCCAACCAAAAGCCTTGCAACAGCCAAAACAATGAATAAACGGTATTTAAACGGTTCGCTTACATAACCGTTTAGTTTACTGCCTCCAGTAAACGAAAACTAAACGGTTGGAGCCCTATTCGGCGGGCGTGAGATTCAGCCTCCATTTTTTGCATAAAACGGGATGAGGTTATCCCTCTGTGACTTTACCCACACACCTCTTACTACTGATGCATTCACAGACACTTCTGCCCATTGTTGGAACCCTCATCTGCTATGGCCTATCCCATATTCTGCAGCTCGTTTATCGCAAGTTTACGTACCCACTTCGCCACGTGTCGGGTCCTAAGAATTCCAGTTTCATCTTCGGGAACTACAGAGACATGCTTGTAGGGCTTCCAACCTTCTGGGCATATTTATCCTGATCCATCCCAGAGCGACACAGAATTGATGCAAAAGTGGCGCAACGAATATGGGCGTAATTTTCTGTTCAAAGGCCTGTTCAGTGTCCGTTGCATTTCGATGACCTTCTCCGTCTCCTGAGGGCAAATGCAGATCACTCAGCTGCACACCTCGGATATCAAGGCCGTCACCCACGTCTTGAATAATACGGTGATATACCAAAGGACCGGATACACTCGGGATAATCGGCGTCGCCTGTTTGGTGATGGTACGTCCAAGCTGCTGGAATTCCGAGTCTTTATGTGAAATCCGAATCAGGCCTCCTTTCCCTCGAAATGGAAGATCATAAACGTCAGGCGAGTGTTCCAATTCGCCGATTCGATAGACATTCTGAGTTTTCAACAAATAGAGAAGAATTTTGGTAAGCTACAACTTCGCGTCGATCCCTACCTTTCTTAAGTATCCTGTGCAGAATCAGGCCTTCGGCGTCGCCCAAGTTCGCCTGATGACGGAAGGCTTTGTCGAGAAGTCCATCCAGGTGCGCCATGCAGAGTATTCCCCGTGACGCGCTTTTGACAGTATTCTTACGACATAATTCTTAGCTTCGCGACATCTGGGTCAATCAAATTACAGAGGGACACAAGAAAACGTCCATTGATGTTTTCTCCTGGTTGAGTCGCATGACCCTGGATGTAATTGGGCAGGAAGGCGAGACTGGCAATTTCCGTTTGGCGCTTCTGACCATTTGGACCCAGGTTTCAACTATCACTTTGGCGCCCTTGATGCAAACGGGAAGCCGAGTGAGCTTAACCTCGCGATAAATGATCTTTTCCATTCTCCAAATGCGCAACGCAATTTTGGATTCCTGTTTGCGCAATCAATTCTCGCTGAGGCCATCAGCCCCATTATTAACTTTCTGGTATTTCCCGTTGTCTCGACTTCTCAACGACTTCTGATCCCGCAAAAGCCGGTTCCGGGTAACAAAGCCGCGGTAGCGGCGCGCGAAAAAATGGATGGTCTTGCGGGTGAGATCATTTCTGAAAGTAAGGCGAGTATCAAGGCGTCGGCGGAAGAGAAGACCTTCAGTGGTAGGAAAGACCTGCTGTCCGTCCTTCTGAAAGCAAACTTGTCTGTGGAGCTGCCGGAGAACCACCGAATGAGCGACGCTGAGGTCATTTCTCGTGAGTGTTGATCCACCCTGCTACCATCGGTCATAGACCCACACCTTGCCAGAAATTCCCGGTTTTTTTGTGGCGGGACACGAGACTACGAGGTTTGATGAATTCAGTGTTCTGACCTACCCTCCATCTCCGATCCTTAATAGTTCTGCTGTATCTTGGGCACTGCACGCCCTGTCTCTAAACATCGCCGTCCAGTCAAACCTCCGCGAAGAACTTTTCACAATTTCCACCGAACATCCAACGATGGACGAACTCAATTCTCTGCCCTATCTCGAGAGCGTCGGTATGTCGAGCTTGGCCTTTTCTCACCGCCGGGAGGCTCACCTGTTGTGTTAGTCAGGGAGACGATGCGAGTTCATTCGCCAGTTGTTTTCGTAGATCGCCAAGTGACGGAGGACGATGTGCTCCCTCTGTCCAAGCCCTACACTGACAAGCAGGGAAAATCACACGATAGCATTCCGTAGGTTTCCCTTTCAACCGGTTTACATCTTTTAAATATGATGTGATTCTTTCAGGATCCCCAAAGGACAAATTGTGCATATCTCAATCGCAGGTGTAAACACCGACAAGGATATCTGGGGGGATGACGCAAGCATATTCAAGTAAATATTGTGGGCAGAGAAGAAATCATTCCGGTCACTGAGGGCTATTTGACAGACCGGAGCGATGGGACCATATCCCTGACGCAGTCAGCGGAGTTCCCGGAGTATGGGCGAACCTCCCTTCCTTCTTGGCCGGGCCTCACAACTGTACATATATTTTGTCTCCATAATTTTATTACGACTAAAATGGGATTCTGGCAGGCATTGGGTTCCGCTTTTCCCTCGTCGAGTACGCGGGGCTTACTTTTTCGCTCAGTTTCTGGTGGCTCATCTCCTTTTTCAGAATCAAGGCCCTCCTCTTCACTTTGATCCGTGCGTTTGAGTTCAACCCGGCGAAAGAGGACATTGCGCCTACGGCCGGCTTCCTTCAGCGCCCCAGGGTTCTTTCGGCCCCGGACAAAGGCTCAAGCCTCCCCTTGATCGTAACACCATATCGGCCGGGATACTGAATTCCCAAATTCTCACAACACTCGGCCTTCAATTCAATTATGACTGTAGTTTTCCCAATTGACCGTTCAATAACTGTTATTTTTTTCTCCCTTGTGTCTGACCCCCCATCACAACTGCCCATCTTTTCTTTGTATCATTATATCGCTCGCAGTGATCTCCCGAAGACGGGAAGGCCGGCTTTCTGTCATTTTGGTTACACCAGCGCTAATCTCGTGGTCCAATTCTCCTTCCATCACCGGTCCCTTGGTGGAGGGAGGCAGGTCAGGGGGCAATATGTGCTGGGTGTTTGGATCACTCAGGGGGTTCAAATTTTAGAGTCGTTACACAATCATTACATGAAATTATCGGCTCGAGAAGGCGGCAAGAACCCGTCCGTAAGGAAGCGGAAAGCGAGGAAGGGGTGGTCGAGTGCAGTCAGAGACCAGTGTCGCCAATGCGTCTGGAAGACATTCTAAGAAGAGTACGTCGGTCAGTTATCCAGTTCTTCCTGCCACTGCCTACAAGTGAGTTTTGGACGCATGTTCAGCAATCGCGTCAGCCACGGCAAGAGCAGCATATGTCCCGTCGTCGTCTGTCTTTAGCAGGACAGCAATGAAAACGACGCCTTACTTGCAGTATTTCAGCGACGCCTGGATTTCCATCGGATTTTCGAGGTCACGAGTTGATAGTGTGTCGTACATTCATTTGACGTTCTGCCGTGATCGAAGAATGAGAGATCGGCAGAACAGGGTTTGTGGCTGAGTGACCCGTCGATCGGACAATTCTTCCTTGTCTCGTACGACGGCGACTCGCTACACTGCGTGAATACCACGCCGTCTTTTTCTTTCTCCATTCAGCCAACCACTATCCTTTTTCAACCACCGACCAATGTCTGTCCCTAGCACATTCTCGGGTCCCAACGGGGCCTCTACAGACCGACTCCTATCCGACCCAAACCTCGCCACTTGTCCCGACTACACCTCAGAAGCTTTCCAAGGTCTCCGCGGGCGCATCGACGCTGATGACGACGAAGCTGCCATCACTTTCCTCATTGAATCCTGGACCACCAACAACGATCAGGAGAAGGCCCAGTGGGCCCTCCAGCTAGAGGCTGATAAGGAGGTTGAGGAAGCAGATGCAGCCAGGCGTCAGCAGGATGCTGACAAGTTAGCCGAAGAGGCGAGGCTCGAAGAGGACAAGAAGAAACCCAAATTAGGGGATTTTAATCTCACGAGTGCGCCTTCCACTTTTATCGAAGCCCGCATCTCTCCCTTCGCCCAGGCAAAAATCGATAAAATGCAGTATTGCCTCCTGTATTTATTTGGCACTGGGGGTCTCAACGACGCCGCCAATGCCCTTCTCTCCTCCGCTGATGATGCGTCCTCGTTCCGGCTCACCCGGGATGATGGCAATCAACTCACAGTCCAAAGCGGTCTAACATCCAATATCCACAAAAACATGGTGGAAGACAAGGATCTCTCCTTCCGAGAGTTTGCGCTGGCCTGGCATCGCTACATCAAGGAGATCACTCGGGCTAATTGGCCGAAACTCCATGTCGATGTGCTTACCCAATTCTTCTACGGTCTCGACACCCATCCGCTGCATCAGCAGGAACCAGAGCACGGGGATAAAATCCTGCGCATCTATGCTGACCGCTATCGGAAGGAGTGGTTCAGTACACTTGGGACTCCACAGTCGTTCAACCTCGCGATCATCAACGAGGCCCTTCTGTCAAAACTAACCCACGAGTACTTGGACTTTAGGCCACTGCGTGCGCATGGCAACGAGTCCTTGCGCCGCTCCGCGGCTTATAATATTATCTACTAATTTGTGGTCAACATAGTATCTATAATATAATATAATGGCAAAGCTACAGAAGTTTCCATTGATCTTCCATACTCATTCATTTCCAAAGGTTCCGTTCTTCCCGCTCTCGCCGCGAGCATCGAGCGCCTAATAAGCGCCCAGCCACGGGCATCTCGGACATGTGACAATGCCCAAGGTTTATTGTAGCACAACCTTTACTGGGAGACAACCTTAGGTGGGCAAACATATTTACTGTGACATCCAACAACCTTTGCTGGGTAGGAGCATTTGCCGTAAAACAACCTTTACTGGGAAAACAGCAGTTACTGGATAAACAGCCAAACGGAAAGATAATGGGAATGTACAAGTCCGTGAATTTATTCACAGGTACATTGAGCACCGAATAAGTGCTGAATCAACCCCCACGGCAGTCACGCGAGGCTGCCGTGCGATGCAACTTGACTTGGTTGCAACTAGACCAAGAGTATGTAGACTGGGTTCAAAAATTGACTGTGAGCTGGGGGAAACGACCTTCACCTGTGTTACCAGGCAAACATCATTTTACTGAGATATATCCTTTACTGGGAAACAACCTGTGCTGGGAAAACAAGCTTGACTAGCAAGGAAAATATAATGTTTATTTTGAAATCACCTTTCCTGGGCAACAGCCCTCGTTAACAAAGCAGAAAGCTCTTGACAAAATAATGAGAATGCACCAAGTGTCTGAGCATACAGGTGATATCAGCCCGTGAATTTATTCACGGGTAGCGACTAGTAGTAATCTAAAACAATGTCGGGACTCGGCCCATGAGTCTAAAACCTTAGCCTAATTGCATGTGTCTGATCATGCGACCACTCTCAATAGTCCGAAACATTTTGAGATCACAAGTTCGAACCAGGGAAGGAGTGAAAATTTTGGTGGGAATTCTGTTCTTTTACTTTGTTTAGTTCGTCTCCAGGCTTGGATCTGCCACCACACCATCACCGGCAGCGGCTGGAGAACATGCGTGGATTGAAGATCTGATGTGCCAAATTCGAACGAGGCAGCCGGTTCGAATCTAAATTGGTACACCTTTGATTGTCACTTGAGTTCTTTCTCGGCACATAATCCTTGGAGGGCAACACCCTCTCCCAAATGAGTCTCCACTATTGGCCAGCATTCATTTAACAGCCCACCTAAATTAGAGTCCAAGATTGGATTAATGGGCTTCTCGGGCAAATTCCAAAGAAACAAGGTAGGTAAATAATACTACATTTCAACGCATTACAGAGGTCATTTCGGAGAAGAGGTCCCATGCTGTCTCCGCTGAACAAACAGGTGAACCAAGTAAGTTGTACGCTTGAGCAGCGGCTCAGTGGGATGCTATCATGAAATGCATCCACAGCAGCCTGTGGGACTGGTATGGTAAAGCAGTGCCCACCATAATATTCCGGGTGCGCGTAGAGCTCGTTAGGGCATACCCCAGACGGCATCAACTTGTTGCGCTGACAGCGAGTAACATGTGAATTCCAACGTTCGGTGAAGTGGTTGAGTTCACCCTGGACTATTGGGGGCCAAATCCAATTGAAAGGATGCCTGAAGGAAGTTTTGAGTTGGCTATGTCCTCAATAGCCCAAAGAAATTATGATTTACACGTGAATTGGATTGTTTGGGTTGAATATTCCTTCATTGCACCCTTTGGTAATTTGAAGATAGAGATTTTACCGCATTGATCTTGAAACCAGTGCCACAAGCTTTCGATCGGGGTGTTATTTGTGCTCTTGAGACAGACACATGCAAGATAACATGTGAGATCAATATTGGGTGCATACACAGTTCTATCGAGGAATGAGTAGAGATCTTGCCCACAACAAAAAAAAAAGCACTTCAAGCCCGTCATAAAGGCGTAAATATTACCGGTCTCAGAGCCCTTATCGGTTGTGGTTTGCTGGGGAATGGCTGAGTGATATTTGTTAGAGGATATATGAATGGTACAGAAAGAAGCCTGGCTTACCTCCATACGTCTCAATAAAATCAAGAAAGACGTGCCCGATCACATCCGCGTGTCAGTCATCCAGTATGACTGAGAGATAAAGGATTTCACTACCCCACTTATCTTTCATACCATAGATTGGGACTCCTACCCAACCCATTTGAAGGGTGAGAGCACCAAGTTTTTCATGGCCATCACAGTGAACTTCCTGCCAAGTTCCGTGTGCCTTGAGCTGGGTGCATTTAATCTTCTTTCTCCGGGGATATCGAGCATCCACAGCATCCGGATCGTTCACGAGCATGGTCTAACGCACAATGCGACTGAGCAAATGATTCAACGGCTTTTAGATTCAAATTTAGTTCGAAAATTACTGAGGTATATTGAACCCTGCCATCACAAGATTATGTTGAACCATTGTGCTGCCCCGATACTTCTTGGTGTCATTGGCCATTTCATTCAAGATTTGCTGGTCAGCAACCTCCCGGGAGATTGCTTTTCGAGCCGAAGGTACATTGAAGTGAGCATTCAATTTCTTTAACAGTGTTTCTTTGGCATGCATCAGCAGAAGAATATTTACAAAGATCAATACCCAATAATGAGACCATGTTCTTCCTGCAATTTTCGAACACGAGTAGCCAGTGAGTCCGAGCTGCGAGCATACTCAAGGTGTTGGGTCATTTACATCGTCCAAATAGTTAAGAATATTACATGTCCTGTTCTTGGCTTCATAATTTTCCGTGTTCTGTTTCCCTTTGAGCAATGAATTCCCAGGCAAAGGATGCGAAGGAAGGGAGATATTCGGCCTTGATGTCTAAGTCCACCCTTGGGTGCGTTTTAAAGGGGCGATCACCTGACCACACCACAATGATGATGCGGCAAAGATATTTTGAAAGTTTAACAAAGTTTCCTGATATTCTTGATAAATTGTGTCCTACATCATGTTTTTTTTCCCTACAAAACCTACTTCACAGTTCCAAGCGATTTGGGTCCAAGTTCGTTGCCGAAAATGTGCCATCACAACATTCCCAAACAACACGTCGCGTCGTTACTTCTTGCTTCTTAAACCATTGTCAACCATACACAAATCTCCTAGGTACTCCAACATCATACAAGAATTGATTCAAAGCGGTTGACAAATGCCAGATCCTGGTTATCTGTTAGGTCGCCTATGTACCTACACTTTTTTGTTCCCGATAGCCACGGAAAGCACCGGTAGGGTACTTGACAAATCCTTGGCTGGAGCAAGGAATCAGAGCCAAGAGATTCGAAAACACTTCTACACCCCTGATGGGATTTATTTGCTAAGTCATAATAAGACCATTGCACCTGCTCCTGAATGGTCCATACCACCTGGTTTCGGAAATAAATAAATGAAGTTAACATGCTGGAACCGAACCGGGCCATGGGAATCTGAAATCGAACCGTGCCCATCCCGCGTACCCTAGGCAAGTAGTCGGGACCACTGTACCACAAGGCACGAGAAGAATTTTATGTCACCCAAATTGGCTCATTCAGGAAAATGCAAGCGTTCAAGTAATGTTTGAATTTCTCTGAGTGACATAAAAATGATTACCCATCTCTGAAACCTTCCACACAACTCCAAAATGGCCCTCAACAAGCATCAAAAGTCAACATGTAGTGGACCGCCCAACTCCAAAATCAAAAGAAGGGCATTGGCCACATCTGAGTCCATCACCGACCAAGTTTGAAGCCACGGCCATGGCGTGCACAAGTTACAATGAAGACAAGTATGGGTTGTCTCGCCGCTTGTGCAAGAGTGAGTTTGTTCAAAAGACGTTCCAGATTTCTTTGACATTGGTGCCACCACCAAAGGACAAGAACGTCTTGGCGTGAATCGGCTCTTGGAGTCACCTGCGTAGACCCCCCCTTAAATTTCACGAGGATGATTCGAACGGATGAATCAAATGGATACCCATAGTATTTGAAAACTGTAGCCTAATTGTGAAACGGCGAGGCCTGAAGCGCGCACACAAACGTAGAAGACAAAGGAATGAATTAGGTAAGTCTGACAAACAAATGTATATAGCATCCATATTCCAACACTAATAAAACAACGCCAGCCAATAAAGTCAGTTATCTGACCCCAAACTGATCAGGGGATTCCGAAAAGGCCAGTCAAAAGTATGCGTACATAGTCAAGCTAATTTATCATTACACTACCAGATGTTGAATTATAATTTAATAGGTGATATTTACGTTTTTACTTGCGCGCTATGCATTATTGACAATGCCGAAAAAAAAAAGTTGAGGACGTTGGGTGTCCAAGGTTGCAGGTTCAGACCAGGCACTTTTCCACTTTTCGCCCTTGGGTTTCCTTAAAGGGTAAGGGACCGGAACATTCAGCAGTGTCTCTAATTCAGATCCCGCTGAACAATGGGTCACAATTGTATCGTGTTGCACGCATTGAGGGACGAATTACATATCAAGGTGGCATAGAGTTGAACAGGGCTTTGTATTATCTTCATTCACAGTGATAAAATACAAGCTATACAGTATATGCGTAGATATGGGAGTGGTTGCGAATGGATAATGGCATGGGCAAAAAAACACCCAGAAAAATGAAAGGGACCTACCAGACGTCAGAACCATGTTGAGTGCATGCCATGCACATCCGAGAGCGGGGTAGACAACCACGGTACCATTGGATTAACATCAACCGCCGGTGGCGTCCTTGAGGTGGTGCAAGACTCTGGGAGCATCCACATGGTGGGGTGGTAGAGGGGCAAGGGTGGGTGGGATAGACATGATGGCATGGTAGTGGTAGGAGGACAAGCATGTAATGCGTAACGGCCTAGCAGAGATCAAGCAGGTTGAGATGGCTGAGCGGCAAGAAACGTGGCTTACCATGTAAGGAAATGCTTAGTCACAAACCCAAGGGCGAAAAATCAAGGACTGGACCGGGCAGCCGACATCTTTTGTCCATTTTAATCACAACCAAACAATACGTGATTTATGGCTCGTTTTCTCACTCATTTTGCCAGCTCTTGATGTGAAACTGAGTCGGAAAATGATTTTGCATGACCTGCTGAGGCTCTAGTTGGCCTCAATTCTTTTCTGTATCTGAAGTGATGAGAATTGGTTAAAATCAATTGCAAGGCTCTCAATTTTGAAAACAATATTACAGGTCTGTAGAAGGGCTCGGAAACACAGGGGGCATTGTCCTCCGCTTATGAATTCATAAGCGAGAGTGGCTTATCACCGGCAGTTATTGGGCCAATATCCGGCTTATGATTTCAGGGTGCAGCGGTTCAAACCACAGGCGAGGTAAAACTTTTAGAGTTTACCTATCATCTTTGTGTGATCATCTTGGTCCGATCAATGCACTCCGAGTCAAGACAATGCAAACTTTAGTAGATGAATTCTACCAGGGTGGCTGCTGACACCCGTCCCCACTCTGCTTATCCCAAGTGCAAGGCCAACAATTGAATTTTTCTTGTTTTGAAAACAAAAATATCACACATAGATGAAAGATTCAAAGCAAATACATAGGTATCTGGGGGTAGCTGCTCATACAGTTGACAGATGTGCAAGTACAAGCACACATTGTACTGGATCACACAGCAGAATATCAAATCAACCGTAATGAATTTGCAGCCATATCTGTCTTTGCGTTCACGGTTGCTGCTACACACCGACCAGTTCCCATCAGACCCCTTATAGCCCAGCGGAGGCGATCCTGACATGAATGGTTGAGGTTTGGAAAGGTTATGAAGTGGAATCTTGCTCGCCAAGATACTATAGGAAAACCAGAGAGAACACAAACAGGAATTGGACCCTTTTCAGGGGTGGTATCGTTACAGCTAACTATAGAGATATACGAGTCATATGAGGTGGAAGGTAAAAGCAACACAATAAATGTCCGTGTTTGGCTGTAAGGCCACCGGCTCGGGCCGCTCGGCCTGGTTTTGGGGTTCAGTAGTTCAAAGGATGGGAAAACAACCCTTCAATAAAACAAGATCCTACAAAATCTAGAAACGGGACTAGCTCTCAAGACTAGCGTACTTCACAGGGATTTGGAATTAAATTCCGGGTATTAATAAGGGAAATACTGGTAACTGTGCCATCAAAAGGGTTGAGCTATGATCAAACTAGCATTGAGACCCTCGCGGCAAGGAGTCCAATCACAGGACGAATGTTTCTCTTATTTATCTCCAACCAATAGTCAAAGTGGAGAAATTAGCAATTGTGAAGTTAGAGTACCTACCAGGTTTTGACTGTAGGGACCTAAGATAAAGCAAGACAATTGGTGTACATACATGTGGCTGGTATTCAGTCCGGTCTAATCAATCACATACTCGACGAGATCAAAATAATGATCTGCAAAAGCTTACTTTGCTGGTGGTTCGAACCGCTGTACCCTTGCGTGATTGGAAATCAAATAAGCGGTATATCAGCGAGGTAACAGCCCGTCATAAGCCACTCTCGCTTATGGATTCATAAGCGGGGAAGAATGCCCCCTGTGAAAGTGTGTTATTTAAAACTAGCCTCGTTTGGTGCATCCATAAGACCCAGATCTGATGTACTGGGCTCTCTCAGATGTATTGCAATACTAGTAGTATTGAAGAGTATTGAAGAAAATCTTTGTCTTTCTCAAATTGAATACCTGGTCAGGTAGCAGACCTTGTACTATCCCCCCCCCTAGATCTCAGACACCTAAGGAAAATTGGTGCATATCATTTTATGCAATAGTTCTGGGCTCAAGCTGAGTAACTAGATTGTCGGCAATTTGTCTTTTTCCCAGGTCTCAAATTTTACTTTATGAGAAACAAGCAAGAATAGGGCAAACGGTGTCGTTTTTTCGGAGGTAGTCAGGTGTCCGAGTTCTAGGTAACACGTCAAATTCTGATTCCCGGCCTCATATATGACCGCCTTGTGGTCGTGGCGCCTCCAAACTTCATAGGGTGGAGCACCTCAATGGGGAATATAGTATCTATGAAGGGTAAGTCAAAACAACCTCAGAGTGGTCGACAGGCAGTATGAAATTTCTTGCCATCATTTTCGCAGTTGGGAGATCAATTTGGCAGGCATGGCGTTAGTCTCGGACCATCCTCTCATGACATCCCGTTCCGGGAACCCTGTCATGAGAGTCTGGGCCTATCTCAGCTAAATAAGCACACTACTGCGTTATGAATTTTCGGATTTTCGGGTGCTTGTTTGACCATCTATGGGACACCTATGGAGGAAGTTAAGAGGCAATGTTCTTCAATAGCCGAATCGAATGTATTCTGCCTCTTCCGAATGTTTTCAATCCCCTCAGGAAATGTAGGGCAGCCTCCGAAATTTGGCAGAGAGCGATGGTGTGGCAGTGCTGCCGGTGACTTAACGGAACAGCCATCCTGCTTCTTGGGATTCATGAAGATCTTTGTGCAGTTCTAAGTTGGCAGAAAGTCTCCTTCAACAAATTCAAACAGATGTCTCTCCAAGCTTTCAAATGAATTGAGTCAGAAATGCGAAAATTCATAAAGGCGGGAAATGCCGGAAAACACCGGGATTTTGATAGCGCAGTAGTCCGGCTAATCGCTTGGGATAGGCCCAGACTCTCATGACAGGGTTCCCAGAATGGGATGTCATGAGAGGATGGTCCGAGACTAGCATGGCGTGATCTTTCGGTCCACTCTGAAGACTACGAGACAGCTGTACCTCTGAATTTTCATATGGACACTCTCGTGATATCAAGGTATCTTGTGGATGTGTTCATGAAATAATATGACTCTCAGGAGACGGTGCCAAGCCTTAAAATACGTAAAATGAGCGAAAATCACAGAAGTCGTCAACTTTTCGTAGTGAGATATATCCCAAGGACATGAACTTGTAAGGGGTCTTCACCCTATATTTTCAGGGTGCCTCCTAACGTCTACTTCAAGCCAAAAAAACTCAGGAAATGGTCCAATATTGGACGAGAAATGTTTGCTTGTCCAAGTTCCGGGTTTGTCCGGGACGGTGGGGGGGATAGTAAGGGCAATTATCATCGCTAATATGCTGATATAGAACATTTTAACAACTGCAGAACCCTCATCCGCAGAAATCCACATCCAAAACGAGCCATAATTTTGAGAGATTTGAGAATTCGGCTTATTATGGAATAATATGGACTGCACTCAATGTTCAAAGTTAGTGCTGGTCCAGGAAGTATATACGACACCTAGCTAATTTTTTCCTCCTTCTACCGGACACGAAGTGCCGGAAAACGTCGACGCGACGCGATGTTTGGTCATGCATTGATCGGACCAATGTTGCCGGCTGCCCGGTCCGAACCCCGGACCTTGGGTGCCCGCCATCTGAAAAGTTTTTTTTTTTTGAGATGTGTCATTATATTTGAAAATAACATATCAGCGAAAGTGAATTATCCGGCGGGAAGGGTCGATAATCGTCGAAAGCGATAGTAATCAACATGATATAATGAACCAAAAAAGGAAATGAGATTCACACGTGCATCGAAGCATGACCGGCCAAATCATCGATTTCTCGCCCTGAACGCGTCTATAATAACGAGTCTAAAAATAAATTTTTAGGACTCGTAACTTCACGAAGCTTCATTCCAAGATGGCAGCGTGAGTATTTATTCATTCTCGGTCTGAACGTAACTGATGATTCTTTTCTCTCGCTCTTCCTTTTTTTTCTCTCTCTCTATCCATCCGCCCATCCCTTCCATCTACATTACCTCCAAATGCCGAATTTACGCCATTCTGCAGTTCCAATCAATCCGCCTACGCTCCTTTGCTGTCTCCACCCGCGCCAATGTTCCCTCCGGCTGCTCCGAGACGCGATTTAGCTGCTCCTTCCAATCGTTACCAGCCATATCCTCCAGCCGGTCCCAGCAGCCGTGTCCCAAAAATTGAGGACCACGAGGAAGGCCGAGTTTTTCGGATTGGCGCGGCGGGCGGGCCCACCGTTTGCGCCATCTGCCTCGGCATCCACACATTTGTCTCGAAGTGCAGATCTCAGACGCTGTGGAACGGGTCTCCAGCACGGTGTTTCCGCGGCGATGGTGGGAAGCTTACCAACATCAACGGAGTCAATATCTGCCTCGACTTCCAGCGTGGAAGCGGTTGCAAGGGTCGAGTGGGGCCCAGGCACATCCACGAGTGCTCTGGTTGTGGCGCGCCCAATCACGGAGCTGCGGGGTGTCCTTATCGAGCGAAGCTCTAAACCGCTCACACCTCTGGTCGCAGATGAGTGGGAAACCTCTCTTCGAGCGGCAAATCTGCTCTCTCGATACCCATCTATCCCTAATGGTCTCCGTCATGGTTTCAATATATCTATCCCTCTCATTCATTCCACCATCACTCCGCCTAATAGCTCCACTCTGGTCGCCCATCTTAACCCATTCCGGGACGTCATCTGTTCAGAATTTAATGCCAAGCGCTACATCGGTCCTTTCTCCGCAGAACAACTCGAGAACCTCATCGGTCCTTTCCAATCCTCGCCTCTCTCCATGGTTCCGAAGCCGCATGAGCTCGAAAAAATGCGACTCGTCCAAAACTACTCCTTCCCTCGGACTCCTCGCGAAAATCATACGTCTATCAATTATCACATCAATTCTGACGACTTCCCGTGTACCTGGGGCACGTTCAATGCCATGTGCCTCAAGGTCTCCATGCTTCCACCAGACTCGCAGATGGGCGTCCGAGACGTCTCTGAGGCATACCGGAATATACCCACTCACTCATCGCAGTGGCCAGGTACAGTTCTCCGTCTGCCTGCTAATTTATTTGACATCTCCCTCCGCCCTGAACTCAATTCATCATCCATGGACCTTTTCGCTGCGGACACAAGTGTCTGCTTCGGAGAATCCTCCGGAGCAGGCGCATATGGGCTTGTGGCAGATGCCTTTGCCGACATTCTGCGTGCTTCCGGGATCGGGCCGACCGGGAAGTGGGTTGATGATTCGGTATTCTTCCGCATCTTGTGCCGCCATCTGGTCGAGTATAACCGTAGACGCGCTATTCTGCATAAACGACTCGTGGCTCAAGGTGGTTGCCATCAGTCGGGAGGCCGTTTATGGTGGGGTGGATCTGAGCTCCCAGATGGTCGCATTGAAGAATTCGATGAAGATTATGCATTCCCCATCCTGGATCTATCCCACGCGAGTCCACGCAGTGAGCTCGACGCCAAATATTCCTATAATTTCGATGACATTAACCGGGTCTCGGAGCCGCTGGGAGTTCCGTGGAAATTCTACAAGGACGTCCAATTTTCCCATGCTGCTCCGTTCACGGGCATCATCTGGGACCTGGATTTGCGGCGCATCTCGCTTACTCAGGAGAAAAAGGCAAAGTATCTGGCATCCATCACGGCGTGGCAATCTCGTCGCACCCACATCTTGTCAGACGTCCAGAAACTCCATGGGAAACTCATCCATACATGCCTTATTGCTACCGAGGGACGTGCATACCTCACCAGCCTGGAGACCTTGCTGGGCCTCTACTGTGATCGTCCGTTCATGCCGCGAACAGCTCCTCGTTCCACTGCCGCCGACCTCGATTGGTGGCGAGAATGTCTATCGAGGGCCGATTTGTCCAGACCTATTCCAGGTCCCTGCCAGGTCACTTTAATGCCGTCATATAAAGCCAGAACGTTTAAATTAACTTGCTATCCAGGTCATTGATATCTCTGCATTCTCCGACGCCAGCTCCGGGGTCGGAATTGCCGTCGTTATCGGTTCTCATTGGCGGGCATGGCGCCTCGTGCGTGGATGGGAATCGAAGCACAGACATATCGGTTGGGCCGAAGCCGTGGGCTTCGAATTCTTGGTTCGCACAGTCATCACCGCGTCCAGCGCCAACCCACCTCATATCCTCCTCTACGGAGACAACTCTGGCGTCGTTGAGGGTTGGTGGAACGGACGTAGCCCAAACTGGGAGATCAACAGAATTTTTCGTCGCATCCATACCTTGTCTGCCGAGTCCAGCATCACATTCCACACCCGTTACGTCCGCTCCCACGCTAATCCCGCCGACTTGCCCTCCCGAGGCAAATACGGTTCCACCGCCTTCCTCTTACCTCCGCTTGCCATCCCTACCGAGCTGGCTGCATTCATCGTCGACTACGATGCTCCCAGTGCCGAGCCAATTGCCCAAATCCTTCCCAAGGTCCGGTGCTCCAACAAACGGGATTACGAGCCCAATAACGACACCTGGACAGCGGAATTCTTACAGCAGAATTGGGCCTAAGCTCAAATCCAGCTCATCACGTCCCAAACCATACCCATCTCGGCTTGCTCTTGTTCCGTCTACTCTCCGTCCACTCTGCTTCGCTGGTGAGCACCTCTACAAATGGCAGCCCCTACAATCCAGATCATCCCGTCATGCCACATCCTCGGTCGCGGAAGCTGATTTGCAGCATGTAACCGACATTCTATCCCACGCCTACGCTGACGGGACCCTGGAGACATACGGGTCTGGCCTTCTTGCTTTCCACTGCTTCTGCGACTCACGAGGAGTCCCGGAGGCACACCGAGCTCCAGCTTCCCCAGATCTACTCTCTGCCTTCCTCGCTGCTTTGGCCGGAAATTACGCGGGAAAAACTCTAGATGGATATCTAGCCGGTGTACGGCCATGGCATATCATTCACGGCGTCACTTGGGCTCCGAACAAATCAGAATGTGATGCGCTCGTGCGGGCCGCGATCACACTCCAACCCCAAACAGCCACGAAAAAGAGACGATTGCCATACACAGTCGACATAATCACCATTCTTCTTTCGCATTTAGACCCTGCCATTCCCCTCGACGCGTCCGTGGGCTCATGCTTAACCACAGGATACTATTCCTGTGCTCGTCTGGGAGAGCTCACTGTAAAGACTCTCTCCAGCTTCGATCCGAGTAAACATGTCAAGCGTAGCGATGTCCGAGAGGAAACTGATGCAAATGGGCTCGTAATGACCGTCCTCGGGCTACCTGTCACCAAGAGCAAGCAAACCGGCGAGGATATCTTCTATAGCGCCCAAAACGATTCCACTGATCCCCGCCGTTCCTTCGCCAATCACCTTCGAATCAACGCACCGCCTCTCGGTTCTCACCTCTTCTCGTACAAACACAAGGGAGTGCATCGGCCGCTCACCAAAACTGCCTTCATCACCCGCATCCATAAGGCATTCAAGGCCGCGAAGCTAGACCCGTTGCAGGGTCATGGCATCCGCATTGGGGCGACACTATTCTATCTATTGCGCGGAACTCCATTCGATGTCGTAAAGACCATCGGCAGATGGGCAAGCGACGCCTTCCTGCTCTATCTACGCAAGCATGCACAGATCATGGCGCCGTACATGCAAGCGAATCCTCGGCTGCACTCGGAATTTCTCCGTATTTCCATGCCGCCTGTCCGCTGTAAGTCATCCTCCTAGTCCAGACGGGGATCATCCTGCGATGGATGCGTCGTCGACTCCTACTGATTTGGGTATCCATCTTAGAGCCCCCGTCCTCACATTGCGCCGGAAAGCCGCCACGACTTTCTCCCGACTTGCACTTCCACACCAGCGAGACGAACGATATCCACAAATTGACGTTCTGCCGTGATCGAAGAATGAGAGATCGGCAGAACAGGGTTTGTGGCTGAGTGACCCGTCGATCGGACAATTCTTCCTTGTCTCGTACGATGGCGACTCGCTACACTGCGTGAATACCACGCCGTCTTTTTCTTTCCCCTCCCACCCGCTCCTTCAATTGATTATCTCTATCTTACACATCCATATCTATAACATCCGATAACTACTCCAGCTATTCTACCTTACTCAAACGAGCTCCACATTCCTTATCCTCGATGTATACTTCTACTTCACAACTTATCACCAAATTTGTCGATCACATCAATGGACCTCGTGACCTCGGCTAGCCCCGGACAGGCTTCGACGCGTCGCGTAAGGTCCTTCTTGCGTAGGCTCTCTCCTACTTTGCTAGTCTCTACTGGACTACACACACCCTCTTAGTGGCCTATACCACTCAAGCCCAGCCTCCTATCCGACTCTTAAGCCCTTTTAGCTCGCACCCTTTTGGCCAGTCTGTCCGTCATTTCTCCTTGCTCTTCCAGCTCTAAATCCCTTCTCGCCGACTTTGACCCTTCTGAGTCCAGCGACGAAGAAAGTGAAGAAGAGGAATATGTAGTAACACGTGACCACGGATCGGACTTTAAGATGTGATCGCACTTGGCGTGCTTCTTGCTCCCGACCACCACCATGCCCGAGTATATACGTATATACTAGAAGAATGGGAGTGGGACTCGGCTATTTCCTCGTCACCAAGGTAACGGTAAGCGAGTCCCATTCATGAACCAAACAAGTACCATCTCCCATCAACGTGCCGGGGCAGGACCTCTGAATATCCCTTTGGAGGCTAGGTCAAAAAATTCCTGGATCCACCCATTTTTGTCCGCGCAGATTTTGGTGTGATCTGGGCATTTTTGTCCGCGCCGCACCTAGTCGACCGTGGGAAGTCCTTCCAAATCGGGTGATTGTCAGCTTCCGGCGCTTACAAGATCACGATTAACCTCCGCGGCCCGATTTTAGCGTGTTTTTGAACTATTCTCTCATGAAAGCAGCATTTTTGTAAGTATCTGGGTCCAGAATAGAGTTTCTGGCCCACCAAGTCTGCTGAACTTGGTGATTTTTGTCCGCACCCTGACCTGGGCTTGCTGGCCCTCGAGGCTCATTTTTGTCCGTTCCAGACCTAGGTTTCAGGTCCAAAATCCCAAAATTTTGTCCGTGCGCAGACCTAGCCTCCAAAGGGATATTCGGGGGTCCTGCCGGGGCCTGGATCAAGGCGGGACATCTCCGGCAACATTCCGGCGTGCACGTGTTTCGGGGAGCGGACTCATTTTAAGCGCGTCGTAGGGGACATCTTACGCGGTTGGAGACCCCCTGCGGACCCCCCCTGCCGCTTGCTGCGGGGCCCACTGTGTGGGGCTTTTATTTAATTTTAATTTTTTTTCTCCTTCTTTTCTGTGTTTTTTGGGGACATCTTGCGCGGGGGAGACCCCCGCGGAGCCCCCTTGACGCTAGCCGCTGGGCCCACTGCGTGGGGCTTCCGCTCGCCACGGGGGCCCACTGCGTGGTGCTTTGTGCCTTCGGCGCGTGCGGGTCGGCGGGGTGGTGCGATCTGATGGGCTGATGGCAAGATCGCATGCTGGCGCGTTGAGTCCCATTCTCAATGGGACTCGGCCTTCCGACCGGTGGCTAAGCGACTCCCATGGGCGCGAGTCCCATTCTTCTCGTCATTCCTCACCATGCCCAGCGAGACCGCCGCCGCCAACCCTCCTTCCACTGACGCCGCTGCCTCTCAGCCTCCTCTAAGTGCAAGTTTGAAGAAGCCGCCACATCCCTCGGTGCAGAACGTCACGCTGCCAAACAAGCGCGCAAAGCACGACACTTTGTACGCAGCATATAATACTATCTTCCCATCCTCCCCTCACTCCCTTCCAGTGAGTCCAAGTCCCCCCTTGAGCAGCTTCCCTCGATTACAAAGTGCTTTGTCAGAGCAGTAAACCCATACCTCGGTATCACCCTCGTTCTGCATTACGGCTGCCAAGGACGCTGGGGTTCCTTACATTCCTTGAGTCATGTGTATCCTGTCCTCTTCCTTCTTTTCCATACTCACCCTCGACCCAGGGAGCGTGCAGAGGCAAAGATCCACGTTGATGCCTTCCACAAATGCTGGCAAGTGCGCCGAGCTCCGCTAATGTGATACGTGAATTTTGGAAAGATCCCACGCAATGGCCCCGCCTCCAGAAACTCGTACGCACCGCTATATTACATGAATACGTGACATGGTACTACTTTCTTCCCTAGTTCTGTGATGCAGCCAGCAACGCGTGCCAGGGTGATACTACCGGGCTCAAGCACAAACTAAACTATCTGCTCGCTGACACCACTCTGTCGCTAACTCCCAAAATCAACGAGAACACCAGTAAGTCCGCCCGCGGGCGCAACCATCCGATGCTCCGGGACGCCATCGTCCCGTGGCCGTTACACATTTTGTTGAATGAGAGAGATGCGCCTGAGCCCGAGTACGTTGTCATACGCGGATATATCTATATGTACTGACTGATAATAGTGCTGAGCCCGTTCCTACGCCGCGTGCCGTCACGTACATCATTTTGCGTGGGCATGTCCATCCGCTCACCTCTATCAAGCGCCCTGAAGAGTCTCATGAAAGGCAAGTCCACGGACGGCAAGGACGCCCCTACTGCCAGCCAGTACCCCTCCTGCTTCTACGCAGAGAGCCCCTTCGACCCCAAGGCCCCCTCAAAGGGCCTTTTTTCGTAGCCCGTTCTTACTCCGGGTGAGTCTTTCCCCCTTGTACTTCATCTTTGTGAAGTAATGCTGTACGACAGACTGCACGCAACATCTGGACGACCCAACCACCGCCTTTGACGACTCCGGCAAGGTTCCGAAAAATTGCAAGGCCCGGGCGCATGCACAGTATACCTGGACCGGTGAGATGATCGGGTACGTCTGCGGGCAGGTGAGTTCGTCTTCCCATCGCGAGTGCGTCGCCTCATGATCCATAGGCGTGAACGATGATCTCCACATCAGAGTGGACAACCAAAGACGACGCGTACAATTACGAATGTATGTTTAAATCAGTGGTCAAGCTCCTCGAAAAGCAGATGGATACCTGGGTAATCGACACGCTCGCATTCTATCAAAGGTTGTTTCTTCCTTCTCTCTTTTGTGCGATGGCTAACTCTTACTTTTCCAGACACGTCTTCGAGTCGCTTGACAGGTCGGCAGACGAGTCCTCGAACGATGACGATGACGACTCCAACGCCTTGGCCATACTCGCCCTTCAGGCGGCCCGTGATTCCCCTCCAGTGACGCGTCCACCTAATCAGTATGTCTCGCTTTTTGTTTCGTCTTGGACACTAATGACTTGATTCTAGCACTCATTTTATCGGCCTACCTCAATACTTCCTAGGTGAGTGATTTTGTTGCCCGCATTTGACACAGATCTTTTGCCCGTGTAGAATCTTCCCAGCTGTGCCCTCCTTTCATCGCATCCAATAATTCGGCAAGTGATATCTTTCTTCCGTGGCCCCTGCTGATGTTTTGTTCCTGCGTAGATCCGTTCACGCCGCGTTTTATTTTAATCTGTAAATTGCCGATAGTTCATAGGCAAGTCGTGTCTTCCTGTCCTCTACTGCGCTGAAGTTCCCAGTCTCTACATCCATCCGGCACCCTATCTTGTGCAAGTTCTTTTCTTCCTGACACTTGTTGTTTAGCCTACCGCGCCTTGAACTGTTAATTGTATGTTCCGTTCTTGCGATGCGGGACAACACTGACGACTCCTCAGGCTGTATCGACCACTGCATATCATCTCGCTTCGTAAGTTTCTACGACCAACAGATGGAGCTTCACTGATTCATCTCTCAGGCTGTATTGTCTCGCCCTCCAACTGTATTGAAAGTAAGCATATTCTCATCGCCCACCTTCGGGTACTTATCATCCCTCAGGAATTTTCTGCTGTATGTCTCCTTAAATCTCGCATGATGCGGTACGTTTCCCTCATTCCATCCACACCTGCATGCCATTTATTCCTCGTTTTCTTCTCAGAATGCGCTGTATGTTACGTAGACTTGTTGTAGTATTCAATGAATTTATCGGTCTTAGTCTGCATCTCTGCCTGGTATTAAGATGGGAACCTGGGAGCACTCGTAGCCCGCTGAGGCCTTAATAGCTGTCCAAAGGGCATAAGAGGGCGCAGAGCCCTAGCTGCCCTCTTAAGGCCTGTGTAAATTTAATCGTCACGTTGGAGGCCCTTCGTAGGTTGCAAATGGGCTCGCCGGGCTCTAAGGGCCATCGGGCACATTAAGGCACCTACTAAGGGGCTTCAGTGGCCCACGCACATTTGGCGATGACTTATATCAGGCAAGCGACCCATTACTTGATCCTTCCGTCAGTAGCGCTACCAAGACAGAACTGTCCTGGATTCACTTTTCATTACTTCGTCGGATTCCGAGTCCCACATGCAATCTACATTCCTCCATCTATTTTTCTATCCTCCGAGTTTCTTTTCTTTTCCGTCTTGACTATTTTCAACTCAAACCAGACTCGGATATTTCACTCGCTTGGTCATCACCTTCGCATTCGTATCAGGTACTTATCTGAGCCAGGTTGTCAACTCGCCAGCTCAGCAGGTTCCGATCAGCATTCGCGCATTGCATCTCTTGCTTGTCTCTTGCTGAACTTCCGCACCATCAGCCTTCGAGCTTCGAAATCAACCTGACTGGATTTCCAAGTCCCATTTGCACCATGTACGTTCCTGTTAGACTCGTAACCAGTCTGCTATGCGGCATTTCTTAGTGCAAGCACTTTGCCGCAGGCAGACTGGTACAACTCGGGACAAACAACTCACGCGCGCGGGGAGTTTGAAATTTTGGGTGGGGCCGATCACGGCATCAAAGTTGCTGTGTACTTCCGATCAATTCTCGAGTAGAACGTGAGGCCCACTACACGATCCTCATGAGGCCAAACGAAATTCTGAAGAGACAGATTTTATGGATGGAGGCTTTAGATTTATGTATCCTTTTTGGCCGAAGCATTGTGAGTGGAATTGAGGCAAGAACAGTGGCCATCATAAATTTTCAAACTCCTCGCGCGCGCCAAGTGTTTGGTCCGAGTTGTACCAGTCTGCCTGCGGCAAAGTGCTTGCACTAAGAAATGCCGCATAGCAGACTGGTCACGAGTCTACGTTCCTGTGCTTATTTTTCTCCGCGTTTCTTTTGCGTCCCACTCCACACATTCCGTTCCGTTCCAATTGCTCTGAATCCCGAAATTCTGCAGCATCAGAAAGTCTTGAATGGAAATTCCATACTCTATCCCAACTAACCTTGTCCGTTCCAGCCGCGTTTGCAGATGCCCGGATCGGTTTTCTATGGCAAGAGCATGCGGCACAATGGTTGTTTTATCAATCAGACTAACGATGTACGGAGACGCGGAGTGCGGCATCGTGCTCGCTCGCGCGCATGCGCAGTTGCTCTGGGACGTTGGGACGCGGCATGCGCGTGGGGCGTCGAATGCCGCTAGCGGGGTCAGGCACGATTTGTGCTGATTCGCGCTGGCTAGTTCGGGTACACACCAGATTCGACGTTGGTGACACGGGGGTGGGTGCAGGGGACGACGCGCTCGAGACATGAGCAGCCGCACTCTGCTCCGCACAGGCCGTGCATGGCGGGCGTCGTACTAGCAGTGGCGCGTGGTGCATCGTGGAGTTCAGGCAGAGGCAAGTAAGTGAGGAATGAGGAGCAAAATTGAGAAAGTAAGGAGACACACCAAAGTCGAGTGTGGAAGGGTGTCGCATCCGTGAGAGTCTTCATGCGCCTGAACCCGGAGGTGCGAGGACAGAGGGGGGAAGGCCGAGGCTTTCGGAGACGATGGCCTCGTTTCCCCTTGCCCAGGCTTGGCGGATAAGGTCCTAGCCCAGGCCACGGATGATGTTCTCCCACACAAGCTCGCAGTAGGACTCGGACTCGGCAGGCGTGAAGGGCACGCGGTGGATGAGACACATTTGCTTGAGGATCGTCGGTTTGCCGCTGTTACCCGAGCCGACGAGGACTTTTACCTGGGCGAAGGATTAGTACAATTTTTTGGATAGGAGGAAAGATGCACCTGGCTCGCCCTCTGCACCTTCTCGGCATTCCGGTGCAGCGCAAGGGGTACCCACCGGAAGATGCCGAAACACCGGCTCATAGGGTAGGGTGGGTCCGGGACCTCTTAATTCACTTTTTGGAAACAGTCCCAGAATCACTCAAAAATGTGTTTGAAGACCTCAGAAAAAAATCGCTTTTTTATCCTATTATTTGTATTTATCCTGGGCATAATTCGGCACGCTGGACTGCACCTCTGCGAGGGCCAAATAGCCCAATTTGCAACCTAAATTTTAACCAAGGGTAGGATATCATTCAAGCACTTCTAGGTTGACTTTCAGCGCACTTAGGTTACAGGGCAAGATCATAGGTTACTCGAATTGGGTTGATTACTAACCAAAACACTGTCTGTTTCATAAATTTATCCTACGTTGCTTTCCGTGTACGCGGTAATCTAGAAATGATCCAATGCACAGGGCTGGGATGCATGAAACTCCCCTTGACTTGATTCACAATGTGGACTGACTCCACCTTTGCTGTGTGGGTCTGCAAAAGGCCCTCAATGATTATGCAACAATGATTGTCGCACAAATGCAGATGGCCAGAGTAGAAGGAAACAGTGTACAGGATAGATATTTATTCTTGTAAGGTCATCAAATATAGTATCTGTATTTCATTTGTTGCCCTGATTTTATGGGGCCAGGAGGCCGTATTTGCTTCCTAGTTTTGGTGGATGGAAGCCATGGGAAGCTATTTCCCGATTAGGCTCAGCTAATCTCGGCTAATAGGGTGGTAGGGTCTGGCCGTTCTTAATTCACTTTTTATACCTAGTGTAGCAGATTTTTCCTGTGGGGTTGTCGTGCTTGGTGACCGTGACGGCGGGGCCCTCTTATGAGGACATACATGCACCCATCTTCACTTGTCTTGAATGGCGCGAATATATTTGGTGGGAGGTGTTGCAAATGAGCGGCGTTGGCATCCTAAAAAAGAATTGGAAGAGCGGGCTGAATCAGCATGCCGTTCGATGGAAGATGCCGAGACAAGGATTTCATTTTGCATTGTGCACGTGGATAATGATTGCTGGTTGAAGATTTCAAGTTTTTTGGTGAAAAAATTGGTGAAAAATGTTTTGGATTTTCCAAAAATATTTCCGCAACAAAGTAGGTGAAAAATTCAAAATGTTTTCACCAGTTTTCCAGTCATTTCAAAAGTTACACCTTGTATTCCACAAACTGGTGAAAACATTTTGAGTTTTCCACCTACTTTTTTGGGAAAATATTTTTGGAAAATTCAAAACATTTTTCACCAAGTTTTTCATCAAAGACCACGAAAAAAGGCATGGAAAAGGGGAAGAAAAAGGGCTACTCCATTGTAACTCCCTTTTTCCTGCTTCATCCCCCCTTTCCCTTGTAGGACACTGTAGCTCATGCAGTGGATATACTTATGACTTTAAACATCTACATGGCTGCCAGGAAGCCTATGGGACCAGAGATTGGGCACCAAAAGGTTTCTTGTGCCATTTAAACCCACATTGAAACATCTGCTAGTTCAAAATCAATGATTCACGAACCTTGATTCGGGTCATTTGCATGCCTTCCAAAAACCAGAGGGCGAAATTGGTTAACATATCATGATTATGTACGGCAGATTTGGGTGAGTGTTTTCAAATATGTTTATAAACACCCTGTTTATAAACCAAAAATTAAAAACTGTTTATAATTGCCTGGGGAATTATAAACAGCATCCTAGCTTCTCTTGAATCTAAGATGTGTACATCCCTGAGAATCCCCAACACCGGCCCTGCATCATCTCCAAGTGAGACACTGGTCCAGGAAGAGGACTTCACAAGGACTTTGAGACAGCAAACCCGGTGATAAGCATGCAAAATGGACAAGCCTGAAATTTAACAATTTCTGCGTTCTTGTTCCACATACTAAAGTGGAACCAGAGTTTATCTATATCTTGCCCATGGAGAGCCATAGAGAGGTCTGATCTGTTGGCTAAAGGCACTGCACCTCTAGTTACATAGCAAAGACTTGTCAGGTCACCGATACCACGAGGGTCAACGGCCTGGGGAGCTGCTATGTATTTACGCGTAATTCAAAGTCCAACCATTCAATCAAATTGGGACAGAGATAAAGTGTTATACCAAGGACATACACACACCATCCATTCTGACTACGAATTACACCTGAAAAGTACACTAGTGGGGTTGGGAATCAATGAACAAAGGAACCTTTGCTAAAAGTGGGAACACGGCCTGAACAGTCCAGTAGCCAACAGATCAATCCACGGCATGTTTGATATTCAATGCTTGGACCAAGGTCTGGATTGGGTGGCATAGTCGTTGTTTAGGGAATATTGATCCACTATCTCCATCATTCATGTGCTGGAGTAGTTTATCCGTTTTCCCGTACCAAAAGTCATACTATATGACAATTAAACCGTGATTCTGCAGAGAGGGCTGGACACGGGTAAATCCACATCATAATATGATGCCATCTCTGGGATTAGAAGCAAATCCGAACATAGGTCTCGGAACAAAGTATCTATTTAACCGTTTTATTATCTGTTTGTATTCATTGCATGCTCGTTGCTAATTATTCTGTACTATTTATATATTTATTAGTCCTGCATGTTGTGTCACCCGTTTGTATAAATACAGACAGGTTCAGAGAGGGAAGGCAGTGAATTCACCCCTTCTTGCTAGACGTATTCAGCTCTGCTGGTATTGTCGCTTGGGAAGCCTTGTATTCATTCGAAGTACCTCTTGGAACTTGTAAAGTTCTTTTAGTTATTTCGGTCAATATATTGTTGGTTGTTGGATTGCATCTCGCGCTAGACTCATAAGGGTTTCATAAGGGTTTCATAAGGATTTAGGCAAAGGGATTTGACAGAACACGGAACAGAATCATAAGGGG
The DNA here is from genome assembly GCA_029448575.1 of Mycena maculata. Lineage (NCBI taxonomy): Eukaryota > Fungi > Basidiomycota > Agaricomycetes > Agaricales > Mycenaceae > Mycena > Mycena maculata. The sequence continues at coordinate 107,447 of JARJLG010000152.1, forward strand.
ACCGAGAACACTGAGAGGATAACAAAGTCTAAGGACTAATCCACCCACCCCACGAGATAAAACACCTCTTGGCTTCCTCTAGACCTCATCTGAGACACTAGATCGGCTAATTGAATCATATCAGTATTTACACGTAAATAGCTATTACTTATAATTAGCACAACCAGAGACCTAATACTTGGTCCGATCCCGGTACTTGCACCGTTTATTGTTTGGTTTTGTGTTTAGTGTTGGTTTTGTGTTATTAGTGCTCTAAGCACTGATTTACATATTACTACATTTCACGCCTGTTCAGATAGTCAGTGTTTCACCGGGCTACGACTTGATTCTGCCGCCCGGTGTAAGTGGAATATCTTCCTGAAGAACTCATAGGATTACCAAGGTGCTATGTGAAGAAGCAATTCCATATCTGTTCGTTGCGTGCGACCAGCTTCTTCAATCCAATTCACCTCCATTCTGACGCACACATGACGGTGCCGGTGGGCGAGTCAACCATTGGCAAACAAATATTAGACTAAACTGAAAGTTACTCACCCTTGAGTGCTAGCCGGTCACCAATATTTCATTAATATTTGGATTGCAAGGCAACCGTTGACTGTTGTCCCATTAAATTATGTCTCGATTTCAGGATCTGCACTCTTCCATTGCAGACCGGTTACTTTCTAGTGCGGCACAGCAGGCCCAGGGAAGACAACGAGCGTACCGCTGATTTATTTTTGGCCTGCCACGTATGGACACGAAATGTCGGATTCAAGTATTAGGAATATATCCCGGTCTGGGTTGTCACAACTACTCATCAGCAACATCTAATCCTTAGAAAATTCTACGAAGATGAGCTGGCCAAGGAGATCCTGTCTGGTTCGCAGTCTGTCGACCATGTCCTCTCCTCCTTCTCCAATTGAATGAACCCCCCCCAATTACAGCTAATTGCAGTACCGAAGGCGTGAACGAGAAATTACCGTTTTGGTCCAATTTCGGCGTGCGGATGCGCCCCTCTTGCTCCTCGAGGCCGGCCGACGGGGCTCGAGAAACGGCATGCAACAGAAACGACCCGACGAGCGGCACCCGTACGCCCTTCCCCGCTATACCCCTGCATTCGTGTGCCTCGTTCAATGTCATTAGTGGTGGTGTCCGCATTCTCTGCTCAGATCCTAATCTTTGGTGTTGCATATACGAGCGTGCGGCGCGCTCGCTGGTGTGCCAGTGGACGCCATGTATTGGAATCACTGTGCTTCCGCCTGAGCATGCTAATAAAGGATTTCTGATCAGCATTTGATTCAGATCTGCTGTTTCAATTATCACAACATGCAGATCGCATATGTTGGTGCCCGCGTATGCAATCTGCGAGGCCAAATAAATAATATCCAGAACAAATTCCTGGTACTGTTTGTTGCCTGCATCCTGCCTCGCACACTAGAGGTCAGCGATGAACGAATAAACAATCAAAAACCAAAGCTGCTATCAAGCGTTCACGGCGGACCTCATTAATTTATCGAAGTGTGAACACCCTCATCCAGTCCATTTGGAATTTGTGAAACTATTGCAGGTCGGAGGCTCTGAGGCTGGTTACGTGCCGGACTTCCGAAATTAATTACTCGATTGGGCTTGACAGCAGAAATGCACGACAATGTCAGCAGCATTGATTGGCATCTTCCCGTGCACACCAGTGACGTGGCTCTCGACTCTGATATTGCTCTCAGACCGCTTCCTCCGCTTTGAAGATGTCTCCGGTGGCCTATGTATTAGGACTCTTCTGCCTCCCTTTCCAGTGAGACTGACAAGGATATCCACTAGGTTCTTCCCTTTGATGAACAAATCCCATCAGAGTGTGCACAATCTGTAGGCCACTTGATCGTCTGGCCGCGCATTGAGTGTCTAATATTGTCAGGACACTATTTCCAATCATTATGATCGTTTCTCTGCTTGCAACGGCTCAAATATACATGTGATTGCTGCACCTTCAGTGAGTGGGAAATGCTTGTGGATTCTGCCGAGATCGAAAGAAATTCACAACTTACAGACAACACCTGAAAACGATCCCACACTCCCGGACCATATCCGAATGTTGGGGAAGGCTATCGCGTGTGGATATCATTATTCAGTGGATCTAGTCTTCCTGGAGCAGGCCATCCTGACCAAACGGAAAGAACTGGATCTGACTCCTGGGAATCACCCGGATAGGCAAAAACATTTGCAAAGCCTTGCATTACTACTGGGAGATCGCTACAGGAGGCTCTGGGACACCAGGGATATCGAAACTGCAAAGCAAATCAGTCAAGAGGCTCTGGACCTGACTCCATTGGGTCACCCAGACAGGGCAACAAGATTGCAATGCTTCGCACTGTCCTTCAGGGCCTGGTACGAGATATCAGGGAATCTGAACCTTCTGGAGGCTGCTATGGACAAATTTAAGGAAGCATTGGATCTCATGCCTGCAGGTCACCCTGACCGAGTTAACAATCTCCAGGGTCTTGCGAAGTGTTTCAGGGAATGGTATTGGATGTCGGGGGACCTTCCGTATCTTCATGCCGCAGTGGACACATTTCAGGAGGGAGTAGATATAATCCCTCCCAAGCATTATGATCAGGCTAGATGTCTACAAGGCCTTGCATTATCTCTCAGGGATCGGCATCAGAGGTTGGGGGCTGACAAGGATCTTGAGGTTGCTGTGCACATCCTTCGACGGGCCCTGGCCCTGACTCCTTCAGACCACCCTGACTTGGCACGGCATCTGCGAGATCTTGCATTGGGCCTCAGAGATCGATATAAACGGTTTGGCAACTCACAGGATCTTGAGGAAGCAGTATGCAGATTTGAAGAAGCAGTGAATTTAACCCCTGTTTACCACCCTGACAGGGCAGGTCATTTGGATGGTTTGGCAATATCACTCAGATATCAATATCAGAGGGGGCAGGACTCCCAATATCTTGAGACTGCAGTGAAAATCAGTCAGCAGGCTCTGGATTTGGGACTGGGCCACGTTGACCACCCAAGATATCTACAAGGCCTTGCACTATCCTATCAGGATCGGTATCAGAGATTCGGGGACCAGAATGATCTGGAAACCGCTATGTGTAAATTCCAGGAAGCAGTAGACCTAACTCCAGCTGAACACCTGGATCGACCAGGTCATCTGGTTGGCTTTGCCATATCTTTGGGACATCAATTTCGAAGGTTGGGAGCCCTTGGTGATCTTCAGGCTGCAGTCTCCAGATCTCAAGAAGCAGCAGACTTGACTCCTACCGATCACCCTGATAAGGCCATCTATCTTCAAGGTCTTGCGGTGTCTCTCAGAGATAGATATCAAAGATTGGGGGACCTCCAAGATCTTGAGGCTGCACTGCATATGAGTCAAGAGGCTCTAGATCGGACTCCAGCTGATCACCCTGATAAGGCTATCCATTTGCAAGGTCTTGCAACATCTCTTAGAGATAGATATCAAAGATTGGGTTGCCTTCAAGATCTTCAGGCGGCACTTCACATCAGTCGACAGGCCTTGTGTCGGATAAGCATGTATAATGCTGCTCTGTCAGGACATCTTCAAAGTCTTGCACTCTTACTGCAGGACCGATACCAGATGGTCGGGGATCTATCTGATCTTGATGAGGCTATGGCCATAATGCAAGAAGCGGTGGCTATCACTCCTACTGATCACCCCGCTCGAGCTGCATATTTGGTTGACCTTGCAATATCTTTGAGGAATCGGCATCAGAGGTTGGGGAACTTGAATGATCTAGAGGCCGCAGTGCAAACCAGTTGGAAAGCCATGGATCTGACATCACTGAGCCACATTGATCACCCAAAACATGTCCACAACCTTGCATTATCACTCCGAGATCTATATCAAAGGTTGGGGGACCAGAACAATCTTGAGGCTGCCATAAGCAAATTTCATGAAGCAGTAGATTCGTCTCCAACTGATCACCCTGATTGGGTTGGATATTTGCATAGCCTGACAGTGTGCTTGATGGATCGATATCAACGGTTAGGGAACCTCATTGATGTTGGCCTATATGTGTCCGGATTTCAACAAGCTCTGGACCAGAGGCCGGCAGACCATCCTGATCGGGCAGTTTGTCTGCATGGTCTTGCATTGTCTTTGAGAGCTCGATATCAGAGAATAGGGGGTTTGGAGGATCTTGACGCCGCAGTGTGTGGATTTCAACAGGCAGTGGAATTAACTCCTGCCAATCACCCTGACAGGGCAGATCGTCTAGGGGACCTTGGGATCTGTTTGAGAGATCGGCATCAGAGATTGGGGGACTTACAGGATCTTAAGGATGCCATGCAAGCCAGTGAGGGAGCACTTTCTCTCACAAGGATCCATGATCCTGGTTGGGCAAGACATTTACAAACTCTTGCACTCTCCCTAAGAGATCGACATCAGCGCTTGGGTGCCCTGGGTGACCTTCGCACTGCAGTGGACCTATTTCAGGAAGCAGTCGACTCAACTCCCGCTGATCATTCCCATCGTGCTGAATATCTGCACAATCTTGGAGTGAGCCTTGAGCATATATACCAGAAGATAGGACATGTGCGTGATCTTGAGGCTGCAGTCTTCAGATCTCAAGAAGCAGTGAACCTGACTCCTGATGATCACCCTGACAGGGCCATCCATCTCCAAGGTCTTGCGGTGTCTCTCCGAGATAGATATCAAAGGTTGGGTGACCTCCAGGATCTTGAGACTGCGATTGAACTTGGCCAGGTAGCTCTGGATTTAACATCAGTGGACCACCCTGAGCGCCCAAGATGTCTGCAAAGCCTTGCATTCTCATTGTGTGAACGGTACAGAAAACTGAAGGATTATAGGGACCTAGGATATATTCATATTCATTATGCGGGATCTTTTGAAACTTCTACCCTGAATCATCCAGAATCATCTTGGAAGGCAGCCCTGGACTGGGCCTCTTTTTGCAAGACTTTTCAACCCTCACATGTTATGGCTGCATACAAGGCTGCCTTTCATCTTCTTCCCGAGATTCTATGGATGGGAAATACCATTCAGGTCCGGCACGATGCTATCCTTAGACTCCATCTCGGACCAGTCACTTCAAATGCTGCAAAATCCTGTGCCGAACTGGGGTATTTGAGATCTGCTGTTGAAATTCTTGAACAAGGAATTGCAACGACATTGCGGCAAATGCTTCAGCTAAAACCAGACCCCGAGAAACTATCTCCTGATCAGGCAGAGAGCTTACGGAGATTATCATGGCAGCTCTATAGCAACACTGCTATCAACCCAAGAGAAGTGACAATTCAAAGAAAGAATTTACTTCTTACCCTCCGCAAGGAAATTGAATCCTTCTTAAATCCAAAATCCTATATTTCACTCTGTGGGGCAGCACAGAAGGGTCCTGTTGTGATTCTCAATCATCATGTTGATGGTTGTTATGGAATTATTATCCTTAACCCAACATCAGAGCCAGTGTATGTTCCACTGCCAAGTGTGGCACTCCACCAGTTAAAATCCCACCAATTGGAACTGAAAGGGCTATCACACCCCAAACCTCCAGAGCCATCGGCCTCCACCGCCCTTTTTCGTCAACACGAGAGGTTTACATCCAAGACACCTGACGAACACTTTGAAGAAATATTGACATGGATTTGGACCAATGTCATTGATCCGGTGTATCAGGTTCTGGCAGCAGTAAGCACACAGTTCATTCATTTTGGTCCATATTTAAATTTTTTTTGTGTAGCATGGCATTCGAAATGGCAGATTGTGGTGGTTACCAACTGAAGCATTCACAGGGCTGCCTTTGCATGCCAGGCTTACGACAGATGAATTTATACATTCATATACACCATCACTGGAGTCTCTTTTGGAGGCTCACAAAGAGAAGACTTTTCTAGCAGAACCTAAAGTCGGAGTAGTTGCAGTATCAACTGGTAGCCTTCCAGGAGCAAAAGAGGAAGTCCGGAAGATTCTCTCCATAATAAAAAACCATGATGTTCGGTGTCTTGAAGACAGACATGCAACATTAGATGCTGTCAGGGTGCAGTTGCAGGATTGCTCATGGTTTCATGTCGGCTGCCATGGAACACAGAACAGAGCTGCACCTACGCAGAGTTGTATTTCACTTCATGATGGCAATTTGGACCTAGAAACAATTCTGAAGATGCGTTTTCCAAACGCTGAGTTTGCATTTCTCGCTGCATGTCAAACAGCTACAGGGGATGATAAACTAGAGAATGAATCCCTTCATGTCAGTGGGGGCTTCATTGCTTCTGGGTTTCGAAGTACCATTGGGACTCTGTGGAATATGGAAGACAGAGATGGACCTGGGCTTGCGGGCATGTTCTATTCTTACCTATATCAAGATGGAAAGCTTGAGGCAAGTGAGACCGCAAAAGCTTTGCACCATGCCATCAGAGAATTGAGGAGTACAAATGTGGAATATAAGCGTTGGGTTACATTTATCCACATCGGAGTTTAGATACTATTTCACTTATGATTGTGTACCTTTATATTTCAGTAGACACTTGAACTGGTGTGGGCTTGGTTGAGTACTAGTTAGGTAAGTGCATACTGACCACTGAGTCTTCCCGCTAGTGACTGCAGGATTCCATGAAAGGGGCACTATTGATGTGCTCTCTGTCAGATGCAACTCCAGGACAACATAAGCAAGAGGAGAGAATGAAATGATATTGGCATCCGAGGAGCCGGCATATCGAGTGGGAAAATGAAGGAAAAAGAAACGCAGTACCAGACTTACACTCTCCGGGTCCCCTCTGGGGTTGTGCTATCTATTCCGGGTAACCCTCCTCAATGCAAAATTTTCTGACTTCTCGTAATGTTTGGAGCATCCTCTGAGGCAGAATAAGTCCCAGAAGCGGAAGGCCGTCATCTGAATATACTCTTCCATTTCCGTTCGATTGGGGTCATGTAAACTCTGGCGTGTCCTTTTCTGTTTCCTGTTCACATTCCGTCCTTCCCATTTCCATCTATGTTTCCCGCATCGATTTTTTTGTGCGCCCCGTACCTGGGAGCGACCGAATCGTCTGTGTCCAGTTCCCATCTCCTTCAGGCTATGCATCCGGAGTAATGCTTAGAAGTTAAAAACCCATTGTGCCGCCCGCTTTCTGGCCCCCCACCGACGCACTATCGAATGCTGTTTCTCATCCTGCCCACGCATTGCCGGCGTGGAAGAACTACAGGGCCCCAATGGGTGCCAGCCCTGCATTATCGAGGCGATGCCACGCGCGATGCCGAGAGTCCGTCGTTATCTGTGTCTGCCACACCCTCGACTTGAGCGGGTCGTCGTCAGCCTTGATACAGTGCAGTACATTTCTATCTCTACCAAATCATCATCCACGTGGTTTTCACCATGCGTCGCACGCACGCCTTTGCACCATTTCTCTACTGGGGCTTTAGGACACTGCGGGCGCATGGCAACGAGTCCTTTCACCGCTTCACGGCCTATAATATGCCATCTTATGATTTCTGCAGTTCACAATGTAGCAGTCGTCAGTGGAACAACATTGTTCATTCAAACTTGGTCATAGGTCAATTACAAGTCGAGGCATCATTTCGGCTCAACCCTCGCTCGGTTTCCGCTCCGTGTCGACCAGCTCACATTCCGCCAGCTCCCACACTGCTCACACTGCGACAGATGTACAAACCTGGTTCCACGGAGGACCCTCTTAAACAGAGTAATTGTTGTACTATCCACCAGTTCACACAAAGCTGTTGTAGGTCTTCCCTTTGCAGCATGCATGCATGAGCCAGATTGGTGTCTACAACTTCTGGGGAAGGTCCATGACCCAAGAATTTTGGCTGTGTCCAACTTTCGAGGAAGGTCTACCACCCAGATAAAATTGACTTCTATAAAAGGTTCACGGCCGACAAAAATGACACCAATTGCTGAAATGAATAGGAACGCGTGGAAAGCCAGAGTTACACAGGCTCCGACAGACGTAGCACAGTGATTTGTCTGGTCAGCGTGTTTGACTTCTGAGGAAGGTCCATACCAAAGAAATCATCTTCCGAGGAAGGACCAGAGCGCAAAAAAATGTCCAAGAAATGTACCTAATAACCTCAAACGTTCAAAGTACATGAAAGTGCGCTCAATCTGCTCAGCTGGAATTGATTTATTGGAAGAAGAAGAAAGCACAGGGTAAAGTCAAGGTACGAGGATATACCCCGCAGAATCATTCTCTTACTTTGGTAGATTAGACAGGGATGCCATTGGAAGAACCCCGGATGCTTCCACCTAAACCGGTCGGTGAAATACATTGCTCAAAATCTGTGCCTTACCCTCAAACTACAGATGAAACAAAAAGGTGAAGAACCCCCGGGGCAAGAGCTTCCATCGAAAAAGGTGTGTACCTCCCCAATGTGCGATCCAATGTAATCTGTTCTTGTATAAAGAGGAAGAAATCCAAAAAAAACCTGTGCTAGACCTTGCCCCTTTATCTTGGTCTGATCTTCCTAGCACATGCCCCACCGTCTATTGCGAATATCCCCTTCCGGAGATGCCCACCCAGCATATTCTGTCGCTTTTCACTAGATACCAGCATCTCATCTCCGAGGTTGGCCCCACCGGTCCTAGCATAGCCTTCTCTGAACTCCAGATTTGTACTGCCCTTGCGCAAGAAAAACAGTGCAAAATATGTCAAACTGGGCAACAAGAACTCCTGGCCCCAAATTGTCGACTATGAATCTCTCCCAGTGCACATTCTCAAGTTTGCTGAACAATTCATTGGTATGATGAATGACCTCATCTCCCTCAAGGATTTCACCTCCTTTATTCTGACTCCCTTTGCAGCTTCTGTACTTATTGCGGATGAACGTGGGATAACCTTGGAAGAAGCGGTCGATGTCCTCGATAATAGCAACAACTATGGTGATATGATGCAATCAGATCTAGATGATTCCTTGCTCGACGAAATCCATTGCAAGAACATGTGTGCTATCCAACAGGACCAGAAGATTACCCAGCCTCCTCACCATAGATAAGTAGGGAGTAATAAAGGATTCAACTCGTTGATGTTCAGCTCGCTCCGCAGACACAGCCCGGGCCCGGCATACTCGATGCCTACCAAATCCGGACAATCCAAAGTAGGAAGTCGTCCGCTTTTGGACAAACTTGAAACCTACCTGATGACGAGGAAATTGGTATCATCTGAATCCCCTCGAAAGTCTCCTCCAGACTATATACTTTTTATTGGAAAAGCGTGTATTTTGAACGGGTTTGAAGGGATTCTTTCCTCAGAATCCCGTCAGCCACCTTGCAAAGAATTTGTTCGTGTTTGCTTCCCCACTCATCCCTGTGCCCTGTCACGTGAAGCTGAGGATTGCTCGCTGCGCTCGCAATAATTCAATGTTTCTTTTGTGTCAAGCTAATGTCTCGGCTCCTATCCTCCTTCCCCGAATCCCCTATCACTCCGAAAATTGAATCTGTCAGTGCTGCAATCCTCAGTCATCTAATTCATTCTCATGTACCAACAGACACCGAGCCAAACCCAGTCAAAACTAAAGATGAACACCACAATCTAGCTCAAGGACCTTGCCGAGGTAAGGGCTAGGAAATGAGATTATCCATGTATTAACTTCACTTGATTAGCCTGCCCCGAAAGCCAAGGACAAGAACGTATAAAAAAAGTCAAAGAAGGTCAGTAACTTTAGTGTTATATCTCCAAGCTAAATTGATTCATTATCAGGTAAAGCCTGGGGTTATGGATGACGGTGCAGGAGGATATGGGGTCAAAGACCAGATCCAAAATCAGAAGTTTGAAGTCTTATCATGTGTTTCTGTGTTTAGAGTTCATTGTACGTTGAATTACACTGGGGACAAGCAGCAATATACGGGGGCCGGATATTGCCAGTATATAGGTAGTATATTTCAAATATCCTCAGTATATACTGAGAATATCCAGGGGCCGGATATGTTCAGGATATTTGATATATGCTTACTAAATGCTCAAAATATCCGGGGCCCGGATATGCTCAGGATATTGTGACAATATACTTGCAATATCCTGAGTCCCAATATGGTAGCCATCAGACCTCCGTATATTGTGATTATATTGCAGCCAAACAGCCCATAAATAGCCTTCTTCATATAGTAATAATCATCTCAGAGAGGAATGACCCTAGATACAGGGTTATCAATAGAAACCATGTAAACTAAAATTAAAATTGCTTGCAAGGTGGGAAGTTTTTATCCAATATGATAACAAAATGCATAATTGATTATGCATTTTGTTCTTTTGACCAAACCAAGATGAAAACAAAGCTGCAACACTTTCAACAACTTTGTCTCTTCTTATGAATCCTTTCTTCGGAGAATCAACTGGTGTTTACACTGATTCTCTCTGGTTCCAACTCCTGAGAAACCAGGAAGGCACGAAGCTGATCTTATCCTTACTGGGCAAATATTCAAGTTAATGAGATTCAAGGAGAATTGGATACTACTAAGGATCACATGATCATAAAACCGGGTTTTACGATCACGTGATTTACTTCTGTTCTTGTTGTGGCTGTCCGCATCTGCAGGATAGCCACACATCATCCCTCCCTTCTCTCATCCTCACCTTGCAACCAGAACAAGAACATAACCTTTTGGTAAAGGCAAAGCTCACAATCTGCACCTGAACCTGCCCAACCTACAGATATGAGGTGCTAAGCAACTGGTGAGCTCACCTTCACACTATCCAGTGTAGGAAAATTTGACTTCTCCTCCTTTCCAGATACAACAACATAGGTGTCATCACAGCTAGCTGCCTCTAGACACTTCCAGGTGAATAGAGAATAGAAATGAAAACACAGCCTGCTGCGCTGGCCTGCCTGACGGTTCTTCAAATTCCGCGAACTCATGTCCTTTTCTCGCTCGCCTCCTTCAAAATCACACGGCAGGATATCCCCACTAGTGAGAAATATCCGCACACGATAGCAACTCTTGACCCGGATTCCATGGCCTTGTTCCACAAGATGCGCCAGACCCAGGCGGCTCTGAACGCTGCTGTTCGGGAGTTGGTGCTGCTTATGAAGGAAAATTCGACCAAGGTGGTAGATCCCGTGGACGCTGTACCGGAGGATACTGAGGAGGAGGAGGAAGAGACGTAGTACTTAGTAGGAACACAGTTTAGAATATAATCTTGTTTAATGCTGACGAAAGTGTCGCTATCGAAGGTCCGATCGCCCATGCTGACGGGAGTGTGTCGCCCAGAGGTTAGATCCGTTTTGCGGACGGATTTTGCCCAAATTTGAGGACCCTGTGTCGGATGCGGACGGATTATGCGCGAAAAAAAGTGTACGGAAAGGGCGAAAATCAGGAAATCCGGATCGAACCTCTTGGAGCATAAGCCGCTTTCCTTCTACAAGCTCCCTCACCGTCGCGCCGCTTCTGCTCCCATCTTTCTTTCCTGCATCGACGTTCAAATCCCCTCGCACCCCTGCTCAACCCTACCAGCTAGTCTTTGCATGGCTCGTGTCCATAGCGGTATGTATAGGTACGAGCCTCTTTAATTTTGTTTTAGACACAATTGACTGAGTAACTACGGCACATCCTCGTCAGAAAAGGATGCCGTGCACGGTTCTTTGAACCGAACAGAGCATCGCCCTTGCGTCCCAGTCGAGCAGTGTAAACTGCTCGACTTCGGATCCGGGCACCCGCGCCCATCTCCCGTGCTCCCCTTGGCTCGTACGCGTGTACACCCGCAACTCCCGCCAGCTCCACGGCATGACACATGACATGGGATAGCCGCACACATACCGCCCAACGCGACTCCGCGTTGGGCTCTGCGTGGGCGCCTAATCATGTTCTGTGCTGATCAACACAAGTGCTTTGGGTACTCGGGTCCATCGCGCGCGCCCAGTTCGTACTCGTTTTGCTTAATTCCTCTTCTTACCTCCTCCCTAGATGTGATCCTTCGTTGCCAACACCCGTCGACTTCTGGTGTCCGCCCCGTTTCAGCTCGAGACACCCAAAATCGGAAATATTCCCCCCTGCCCACAAAAAAGGTTCGTACTTCATCAATTCTGAGCCGATTCGCACCAACTGAAGGGCGTCCAGACCATGTATAGTGCGGCGCAGGATGCCCCGACTTCGCCTTGCCCGAACCCCCACCAACGCCGCCACCGCGGACTCAACGCCGATGGGATATGTCCAAAATATCGCCCCAAAATAAATCGTTCGTACTCAGTCAATTCTGAGCCGAACAGCTCCAACTAAAAGACGGCCAGACCGTATATAGTGCCTTTCAGGACCCACCGACTTCGCCTTGCCCGTACAATCGCCAGCGCCGTCGCCGCCGACACGACCGACCATTGGGATATGTCAAAATATCCCAAAAAGACAAGGTTCGTACTGATTCAATTCTGGCCCGAATCGTTCCAACTGAAAGGCGGTCAGACCAGATGGACTACTGTTCAGGACCCCCTGGCCTCGCCTTGCCCCGCATGACCGCCCCCGGCCCCGCCGACACGACCACTGATGGGATATCAAAAATATCCCAAAGCAATGGTTCGTAGTAGTTCACTTCTGGCCCGAATCGTTCCAAATAAAGTACCACCAGACCCTATGGGGTACTAGGAAAGACCCCCCCGACCTGGTATTACCCACAAGACCGCCGCCGCCGCCGCCGCCGCGGACTCGACGCCGGTGGAATACATCGAAAATATCCCCCCCCCCAATAAAAGGTTAGTAATCATCCAATTCTTCACCAAATTGCTCCAACTAAAGTGCGTCCAGACCCTATGGGGTGCCGTGCAGCACCCCCCCACCTCGCTTTGCCCGCACGTCCACCAACGCTGTCGCCGCCGACACGACCGACCATGGGATATGTCAAAATATCCCAAAAAGAAAAGGTTCGAACTCATTCAATTCTTCGCCGAATCACTCGAACTAAAGTACAGCCAGACCCTATGGGGTACTGGGCAGGACCCCCCGACCTCGCCTTACCCACAAGACCGCCTCCGCCTCCGCCGCCACCTACACGACCGCTGATGGGATATCAAAAATGCCCCCCCCCCCCCTTTCCCTTGTCCTTCAATTCTGGCCCGAATCGTCCCAACTACAGTACAGCCAGACCCTATGGGGTCCCTGAAAGTACCCTCAGACCTCGTCTTACCTGCACGATCACCAACCCAACCGCCGCGGACTCGACGCCGGTGGATGTATCGAAAATATCACCCCCCAAGAAAAGGCAAGTAATCATTCAATTCTTCATCAAATCGCTCCAACTAAAATGCGCCCAGACCCCATGGGGTGCCATGCAGGACGCCCCGACCTCGTTTTGTCTGCACGACCACCGCTGCCGTCCCCGCCGACACGTCCGCCGATGGGACATATCGAAAACATCCCTAAAGGAAAAGGTTAGTACTCCTTCAATTTTTCGCCAAATTGCTCCAACTAAAGCATGGCCAGACCCCGTGGGGTACCGTGCAGAACGCCCCAACCCTGTTTGTCCCGTATGATCGCCAACGCCGCCGCCGCTGGAAGAAAAGGTCAGTAACTCCTTCAATTCAGGGCCAAATTGCTCCAACTAAAGTGCGGCCAGGCCTTATGGACATACTGTTGGTACTGTATTATCTATAATAGACTACGTGCTTCAGAATTATTACACTTTTGTATTCGGCCAAATAAGGAATGAGTGATCGGTCGGCAATTTTCTGCTGCTCCTAACCACTATGTCTTTGAGCACGATGAAATCAGTGCCCTCTGAGGAGGAGGCATATTCTCACTACATCCCTTTTGGTTGTTTTTAATGAATGTTATAGCTCTCAGAGGAGGCACTCAAGCTTTGGCTCGAAGAAGAAGATTCTCTTTCTGATCAAATCCAAGCACTCATTGACGAAGCCACTCAAGATTTCCCCGACGAGGATGATGAGGTTGCAAAGTATGCCGCCCAGATTGCACGGGAAGTCATCACAGACAAGACTCGGGGTGGCCATCTTCGGTATAAATCAGTCTCTATGTCAAATATACGCACTGACAACCCTCGTAGCATTGTCAAGGCGTACATTGCCTTTCACATGCGAAAAGACTCGAAGTGGGAAGCCAAACAGGTTTCCTCAGCAACACCAGGTCATATAACACAGTTTATAATCCATAAATGTGGCGAGAAGGCAGAAGGCTGTGAAGGGAAAAAAGTAAGATTATTTACTGCATTCCACGGCGTCATGATGACATCTCTTTACCAGTTCGCAACTGCTGTTTCCACCCGGGCCGCTCTCACATATTGGTACCGTACCATACGTCCGAATGAGAGCGTCACCGAGTGGAGAATCAATTCAAAAAGCGGAGAATGGTGATTATGCTTTCATTCTTTTGGGTTTGCTCTGAACTCGTCTACAGTTTTGGGCTACCTACTCGTTCAAGACATGTCTCAGAATTTATGACAGGGCTAGAGAAGACGAAGGCCAAGACTGGCGAAGTATCAGTCTCAGCGCGCGCGCTGTCATTGAAAGATATGCACAATCTGTATGATCTTTGCTTTCGTCCGAATGCAACGCCAGCGGAGATGAGATGGGGAATGGTGAGATATGTGAGTACTTATCCTTCTGTGATCTGTGTCGCTCATCGGATTCTAGACAGCTTATTTATTTGCGTGGCTATTGTTGTTGCGGTTCGAAGAAGTGGTGCGCCTTTCATTTGAAAGCATCAATATGATCCCAGGTGCTCGTAAGACCTTTCAGTTCATTTATCCATTGGACATATGCTTACCAAGTGTTAGGGGAGTCTTTTGAAGTGCAGCTGTCCACTCGCAAGTCTGCCCAGACAGGTGTTGGGCATGCATGCACTATGTGGGCCAACGACCTTGACCCCAAGATTTGTCCTGTGCGCGCCCTGATTCGTTTGGCTGTTGTCTATGGTACAACAGTCAATTTGACGGGTGCATTGTTTCTGAAAGTTAATAAACACGGTGCCATATTGCAAGATACACCCATTGTATGTGGACCCGAACGATTTGGAGTCTTTGTGCTAACATGAATTGGCTTTAGACGACTGGTGTTATGGGTCGAGCATTGACTCAGGATTTGCAGCAACTTGGCTACAAGTCCTGGGCAATGTATGGGACCCACTCATTCCGTCGAGGTGGATGCCAGCACCGAATCAAGAACAAGGGCTGGACTGTTGATATGGTGGCCGCCTGGGGTGGATGGTCTCAAGTCGAGGCAGTGACAATGTTTCGCTACTTCTACTCTTCGAAGGACAACCACGAGTATATGGCAGAGTATGATAGAAATGTACCAAAACGGCTGCACTTGATCTAGCTGAATCTAGTACTTCTCTTTGCCTATTTCCCTCCAGATCTCCCATCTGTTCCTTCCTTCCCACTTTGTGTTCCAGGCATCCTGCAAAAACACACCACCATTCTGGTACTCATCCAATGATTGCTCCATCTGCAAATCCTTGTCGTGATGGGGAATGGCCTCAACAACACGACGCAGTGGACGTAACTTTGTGACCGGCTCCATGGATTTGCGCTTCTTTCCTGTGGAAGCATCCGGAGTGAACGTGAAAAAGTTAAAGAATCGCTCCTTGTCACCATTGAACTCATTGGTGAGTTCGGATCCCAGTCGTTCCCGTCGTGTGAGTGTTCCTTTGATCGTTGCCCACATCGGATTTGTAGCACGCTCCTTTTGTGGGCCGTACAACTGGCGAATCTTGGCTACATCCCCATTCTCGATCTGAGCAATCACTTCTCGCAAACCATCGGCACGGCGAAGGGCTTCAACTGACATGCCCCCGCTTTCCAAAATGCGGGAATCCAAGGAGGCCGATGGGTGGATTGGGGATGTCGATGGTAGGGCAGCCACAGTCAATGTCGAAGACGACGAAGCAGATGGTGAATGGGATGACACGGCATTGAGATTAAATGGTACACGACCCCCAGTCGAAAGGGATGTAGATGAGTTAAGACTAGCTGGAGGCTGTTCACTCTGACGGAGGAGACATTAGCTGTGATATCAGTGGGAAGAATAAGTACGGACTCTAAGTGAAGCCTGGAGCTTAAACAGTGCAGCAACTGAGTCTATATCACCCTCTTTCGCTGATTGAATCAGCGCCTGTATGGTTTCAATGTCCATACTACTTCCGAGAGTATCACTCTCAGATGAAGTACTGGACTGGAATGAAGTCGTAAGAGCCTCTTCAATTGCTGATTTAATGCTTGGGAGTAATTGATCTGCAATGAACTTAAGTATTTGAACTATCGGAAGTCCGGTGAATGTACCGCGTGTGGGTTGGACGTCTGTACTATTGGCCACAAGTCGAAATGGAAGTCCAGCCTGGTCCTTTGCTGACCATTCGGACCCCAGCGCACGTAGATGGGACCATTGCATTTGATTTATGGTCCTATCCCGAGTGACCGGCCCAATGCTCACAGCAACTGGGATATTTGCGAGATCAATGCTGTAGTAATCTGCAAGTTGATGACGCCTAGCATCAATGTTGCCGGTTTTGACGAGAACCTTTTTGCCTCCCACGGATTTACTGACAGTGTTGGCAGCATCAATCCAGAAGTTCACCTGAACCCCAGATGCGGCCGTGAGAGAAGCCGCGTCGAGGTCCGCGGGACGTGGTGGCATCGGTGGAAGACTACCGGTACCGCGTGGAACCATTGATGGGAACACCCCAAAAGGGCTGATGGGCTCGGTCATAGTTGCGCCAGGCTCAGATGGGTAGACGGAATAGAGAGAGAAGGAAAAGGAGATGTCTGAGACATTATAGGAGCCAAATTGTCTATTTTCTCTGTTGGTTCATGCCAACCTTTCTGCAAACTACATGTGTGATGATAATCTAGTACGTATGTATTATGGGGGGGGACTTTGAAAAGAGCAAGGGAAATTAATTGCACAGGTGCGCGGCACATTTTGAACTTACTTGCCTCTTTTGGCTGGCGGCGGTAGTGCTCGATCTACTTCGATCGACGGAGGCAGACCAACCCGAGTGCGCGGGGTCCCGGAGCGGAACGTTCCGTGCCAAACAAGACCACTGCATGTCCCGGGACACTGCACGTGATTTATTCCCTAATCGGGGTGTGTCCCATGAGAACGAAGCTACGCTGTTTATCATTTATTCCATTGCGCCCCTGACTTGCATGCAGCATCCCCAGAGGCAGCTCCAGCTGCCACACACGCCTTCATTGCTCTTGGCCATCGAAAAACGGGAACAAGGCGTTGGCCCGCTAGACTCGAGGCAGTTGCTTTTGAGACCGGTAGAAACTGATGACAGTCGATCAATAGGCCGGGCGAAAGCGACTGGGGCATAGTAACCGGCCGCTAGTACGGTCGGGAGTTGCCGCGATTAACCGATGCTAGCCGATGGTATGTTTTTTTGACTTGGAAAATTTTCGCTTCATCGAAAATTCAAAGTCTTTGTATAAAAATTCTGAATAGACAGTTCTGTTACAAATTATTTCAAATGGATATCCTATTGGTTTTCTGGGTTAAATAAGAGAGAATGAGAGCGCTAATGCAAGAATAAAATACATGTCCCGTTTGGGACTCCTATAATCTTTTCGTCCCGCCACCAAAATTCATATGCCTCCCAAGCGTAAACAGCTCGAATCCGACGATGACTATAGGGCCCCGCCTACTGCCAAATTCCCATGGCGACAGATCGAGGAAGACCTATTCTTTTTGACAAGTAGTGCACCAACACCTCCGAATTCTGGTCGTGCTCGGAGTCTGGAAAGGAGGGGAGACGAGGATGAGATGAACGACGGGACTGGTGATCCTAACAAACCTTTACCTGACATCGTGACCAAACTTATCGGCTTCCTTCCCACTGGAGAGCCGTCGACCAGCGCCGCTTGCAGTACACCCTCTAAAAATCGAAAACAGGCAGTTTCCGAATCCCCGGTCCATGTCCCCTCTCCAGCGACTTCCACAATTTTCGAGCCCAGTCCACTCAAGCCCAGAGGTGGTCGGCCCCGTGAAGAGGTTTCCTAACGACACTCGCGTGGCCTATATAGGAATATGACCAGTGAAGAGCGCATGGAAAGAAAATCAAGCATCCAATCCCACATAAAGATCACCACAGCAGAAAATCGGAGGAGGAAGAGAGGGGAAGCAGCAGAGTCTCGTCACAAGGAGGCTGAAGATGCGGCTGCCAGGGAGGAAGCAGCAGCAGCAGAGGCGACCGTAAGGGCCGAAATAGAGATTGGGTCTTGAATGAAGAGAGGACGGGACGTGTGGAAATCCTTTGGGCAACATACATGGAAGTGAAGGAGACCAAGAAGAGAAAGCCTGAGCGCCGCAATGGTAGTAGTGACAGACTGACTCGACGAGGACCCGTGAGGGTGACAAGACGGTGCTTGGACAAGGTAGCGCCGCGAGGACAATAAGAATGAAATTCCTACGACGTCGCAATGAATGAAGTAGAGCGCTGGCTGTGGCAGTTTGGTGGTACTTAGTGACGTGTCTTACAACCTGGATTGAACTTGCTTAAGCCTCTCTGCTACCAGTTTTGCTATGCTTCTACTCAAGCGTGCGCCAGCTTCTGATGACTAGGCCAAAGATACGCACTCCGGTGTCTGCTGCACCCAAGGTCAACTCGCTCCACTCCCCTCACGTCTACACACTCCTCCCTCGGACTACAATCCCCTCGACCCCGCGCACCCTCCTCCACCATCCTCATTCATTCTCATCCACATCTGCGACAGCGCTCGCGACCCTCGCCACCCGCCACTACGTCCGCAGGCACGGCGTCGACCTCGCGCAGATCGCACACCGGAGCGCGCGGACGTGGATGCGTTTTTGGCTGCGCAATCCAACTCTGTGGCGGGCGAGATGGGCGGGCGGACCCGGGTAGGTGGGATGGGAGTAGGAGGCACGGGAGGAGAAGACGTCGTCGTTGAGCTGGGGCGGACGCGGGCGGTGATATGGCGCGCGATGGAGAAGGTATGTCTTCGTCCTTCATTCGTTCTCTCCGCTTCCCGTGTCCCCGCGCGTTTGTGTTTCAATCTGGCCTCACCTCCCTTATCATCCGTTACCGCCATCCACGTCTCCTACACCCTGCACTGAATCCCACCGCTGCATACTCACTATACTATCCCTCTCCCTTCCTCCCCTTCTCCTTTCAAGTCGCATTTCCTCCCTCGCGTTCCATCCATCCATCTACTCTGTCTCGCATCTCATACCCACCCGCCCGACTCGCCCCTCGTTCCTATCCCTTGCGCGAGCGCCTTCCTTTCCTCTTCCCATTCGCCTCCCGCCTCCCGCCCGCGCTCCCGTGTCTCATGTCCTCCCACACACCCGCTTCGCTCCCTTCCCTTTGTCTCGTCCTCTCCCTTCCCTGTTCCGCCGTTCGTCGCCCCACCCGCCCCGTCTTTCCCTCATCCCTCATCCCTCATCCACCCGCTCTATCTCTCCCCGCCATTAACGAGCGCTAACCCACCCCCAGTCCCTCGCAATTCCGCACTTCGGCTACTCCGCGACACTCGACAGAGGATATACAAGATGGCGCTTTATGATCTGAGGCAGATAGCGGCTTATGCGACACATTGGGATTGCCGTTTTCAGAAAGGTCGCTGATCCCATCAACGTTGTCGTGATTCAGCAGAAATTCATACAAGTCCCTCTTCAACAACTTTTACAATATACCTGAGACTAACCCTAACCAAACCTAACACTAACCGAACCTAACCTTCTAACCAAAACCCTAACCGAAACCTAACCCCCCACGCAATGTGGATACAGAGTTCCGCCCTGCCGAGCTTCAGCCGTGGACGGCAATCCATCAATGTGACATGATGGCCATCAATAGGCTCACACACATGTGTCGCGTTTTGCGCCAATGTGTCGCACATTACGGGACCTATAGTCAATGTGTCTCACATCAAATCTATCTGGGCGCGCCATTTTGTCTATCCTCCACTCGACATCACCGAGCTGCACGCGCTCCTGCACATCCCGGCCCGATACCGCCCGTCCTCTCCCTCCGCGCCCTCGTCCGCGTCTGCGTCCGGCGCGTGGAACCCCGCGCACGCGCTCGGCGTCCCGGGTTTGGGCGCCACGGAGGAGGGGCAGTACGCGCGCGTGACGTACCTCCCCTTCCTGCTCAAGGCGCTCGCGCGCGCGATGATGGAGTGGCCGCTGTTCCGCGCGTCCATCACCTCCCCACCTTCTCCACCCTCGGCTTCATCCGCATCGTCGAGTAGCGCACCCGCACCCACGAAACCGACGCTCACAATCCGCCCGCACGCCGACATCGCCCTCGGTGGGATGTGAGCGACAAGTATTGGCACGAGGGTGGGGATTTGGGGCGCGGATTGGGTGCGGGATTAGGGGAGGAGGGACGGGAGGAACGGGAGGAGGGGGGGGAGGGGGAGGGGGAGGAGGTGGAGGAGGGGGAGGAGGAGGAGGAGTAAGGGGCGCACGGAGGCTACACCTCCCGGTGTCGTGGGCGGCGGACCACCGCGTGGTCGAGGACGCGGAGCTGGCGGCGTTTGTGGAGTGCTGGCGCGGGTGGGTGGAGCGGCCGGGGCGGTGGGTTGGGGAGGGGGTGTAGCACTTTCCTCGGTATTGACGCGCAGCAGGATACGTATTGTACACACTTGTACACACAATGTTGGCAAGCCTGTACCATTATCCATACATCCATCCATCCATACATACATGACGAGTCGTGTTTTTCATTCGTAGTGGCGCGCGCGAGGATGCCCGAGGAAGATGGGGCTGTGCTCCGGTGCTGTGCGGGGGCGTTGGGGGTAAACAAACGCGTCGCGTCCAATCAACCGACAAGACTCGAGCGAAAATGAACCAAATAATTTTCAAAGGCAGATATATTGCGTGGCGTGCGCTATGCTAATCTCAATCCAGTATTTTTACCCGGGAGAGTAATGCCTGTGGCCATGGTCCGACAATGAGACCTTCAGGGCATGAAATTGAGCCGGTCGGAAAACTCCATTCCGCGGACCTGCAAATTGGGACGAATAGGTGTGTAGTCGTTTGATGATTGAAAAGGAGGGTAACTCGCTTTTGATCCGCTAACCTGCACAAATTATACCCCGAGGGCGTTGAATTTCTGGGTGAATCCGACGCATTGCTTGCGCATTATCCATACTTCTGCTGTGTCGGTAAAAATTCAAAAGGAGTCGGATGTTATCAACCATCTGGTATACAACACGCCGTGGTTAGTCTTTCATCCAAGGGCGCAACGAATGAAGCTCAAGGTACGGAGCTACATAGGACAGAGTATATGTATCGCATTTTCAGCAGCGCGGACCGAGCAGAAGTCCAATGAAAAGTACTTAGATAGCTGCCATGGAAGACCGCGGAGAGAAATTACGGCGTGGGTAAGAGATCTGTTATGAGCACAGAAAAACAACGATTGCTGTTGGCTCGGCTTGGAATTCACGGGCGGGGTTTCCCCGGTTGAAGTGGTTGAAATCATCACAGAATTTATCTCCCCTCGGGTCGCCGGCTTTGGACGTCTCCCCTCCTTGACTCTTATTTCCTTCGAGGACCCGCGGATGTGGACTTGAAACGGCCCCCGTCCTTTTTTGCCCTGGCACATCCCCGGGGCCGGATGCCTCCGCATCGTTGGATCGGAGATATGAGCACCTTCGACGAAAACGTTTCTGCAGTGAACTCACCGAATCCCAAGAACCACACCACTGCATGGCGCGGAAAGACTTCCACCCCGGCATAACGTGGCGTGCGGTTGTGTAGCATTTGTAGACAATCAGCGTGAACATGGAACGGAACATTTATTCGAGTCCGGATAAATTTCAGGTGGGCGATGAAACGTGCCACGAGAAGCGAATGTGGTCAGGAATCGGGGATCATCTGAGGGGGTTATCAGCGAGTGCTGCATTCACACGTAGTGGTGCCTACTGTACGCGTATCATCCTTCGAGAATGGGTCTGTCGGAAATGAAAAGTAAGCATCCACCGGTTGAGCTGGGGGTACATACTCCAGGTGCACGTATTCTGGACCAGTATCGGCGAGCCACCCATGAAAAAGAAACGACGGAGAAAGAAAAAAAAACCTGCTTCCGCTGAGAGTGCGGAGTACAACGATATGGACTATTCGCGTGAAGAAATCTCTTACTTATGGCCATGAGACTGAAAATCCAGATCAAGAAGATGCGTAGCTGTCCGTATAAAATCCACACCCTGTTCAGCCAGTACGGCAGGTGCATGCTGAGTTGAGTAAATCTCGTACCTGAGCATCAGGACCGAGTCCACCGTCGTAATCATAATCGTTGACGTGACGCCTTGAACCCGAGACGGGTTCGGCCGGCGGTAAAGAAGCAAACGAATATGTGAAAGCCCTTGCAATTAATTTATGCATCTTTGTTGGAGTTGAATTAGTGATGTGATTGCAATTCGGAGACATACGCCTGGAAATATAGTTAGCTGAGGGCTACGCAGGTCATTGACGGCTGCAGCGTCGATCTCTCGTAAATAACTGCAATCTCGGATGAGATCGGTGAATGAGGACGGAGAAATATATTCACTGGGTGTGTTCGTGCCAGAACGGCGCCAAAATTACAGTGCTAATTTGTACCCATAGCAATCAGATAGCTTCAATGTCTTTTGTGCGAAGTCGCTAATTTGAACCGATAATTTCAGAGATCGAGCGTGAGGCAAGAAAATTGGATGGAGTACCTACAGTTCAGGTAGAAGAGCTCACAGCGATTTAACGTTAAATACGAACAGGGTTCCCGGTGAATTTTTTCGGAGGAAACTCACGAGACAAGGAAAGCGAGGGGAGAGTCAAGAGCCTGAAAACTGAGAAAGGTACGGCGGGTGGTCACCGAAATATCCTTGGTCCAGCATATATTCGGATGTTGTTGCGGATGTGAGACATGGGAACAAGGCCATTTCTTATCGATTCACCTTGAATTTCCCCCAGCGCTGTTCGACGAATCGCTCCGCCCTGACCCAGTAGTCCGCACCATCTGTCCCTATCTCCCGATCATTCAGAACCTTCGGGACAGTGGTGCAAGAACTCGGGACCACCGCGCTGGGATCCTAACTAACCTTACGCGTACTGCGCTTACGACGGGCAAGGAGTACGAAAACCTTGAGCACCTTCCTGGAAAAATCGGTGGTCCTCCCGTCGGCACTGCTTCGGAGGTTTGAGGAGCCGCGGCGCTCATAAACGATGTAACCCGCTGAAAACACATTTCGCGCAATAGATCGCGATTCCCAATGACAAACTGCAAATTGGGTCCTTGAAGCGGGTGGCCTCGAAACTTGAATTCCGCTAGACTGTCTTTGAGATCTGACGACCTTGGGACTGGCCCGAGTCTAAGGATCTGAGGGATCGACACAAGCGGTCATCGGAATTCGAAAGTCAGTCGATTCCTTCTGGTCGTCCGAATGCGAGGTGGGGATTGGGCAAGGGGATGAGGCATGACCGTCAGGAAGGAGTGCCCGGATCAGCGGGCCGTGTTGCCGTCACTTGCCGTCACCCATGCGACTTTATCCCGGTTTCTTCCGAACCACCATGGGTGTCCATATTACCTGGAGGTTTCGCGCAAGTTTTGCGTTGTTCGGGTAGGGTTGGAACGATCTTTTTCTTTTCCCCTCCACCAACAGTTCAATTCTCCGGGCCCACTATCCAACCACTCAACAACCACTCTTGACTCTCGGGTCTCGAGTCTGAACAAGTTCAAGGATTGCTCGGGTGGACTTATACAGTAGTCAACTTATTGGCTTCAACGCTTTCCGTATAACTTTAGAATCTTTCCAAGAATTCCGCTTCTCTCGCTCCGGACAATGGAGGTCAGCGTTTAGTCGCACGTTACGGAACTGGAATGAAATCGGTACTTTCCTCGGGCACCTGAATCAAATTGTAAAATCTCCATCCGCTGAGAGACAAGACCCGCTGTAGATATCACCCTCGAACCGGCGGAACAGACCTCAGGATATCGAGACATCAACCGTTGGGTCCTCGGATGTGCGTGTTCTGCCTCGCCCACAGTCGAGATTCCGGTTTGTCAAGACGAGTAATTCCACCGAATTCTAGGCATTCAATAGTCTAGATTTAGTTGCGCATCAAAAGACGGGAGTCATCCTTCCGCCACATCTGAAGTACTGTACCCATCACAAATATTCAGGTCCTGTAAAGTGTCTGGAAAGTATAAACATATATCTGAATATCACCAATCACCTGGGCATCACTGAAGTCGAGTACTATCCGCTCGGCAGTCCCCGAACGCAGGTTGTGTACGTACGGAGTCCCGGGGATGGTATTTGGACCGTATGTGATGTATGGTGTGCCTTCAGGGATGATTTCAGGATGGAAAAAAAAAGTCTTCAAAAAAGGCGTCGGGAATTTTCGTAGATAAAGAAAGCGTCGGGATTTGATATCTCTGATAAAAGCGTCGGAGAATTTGACCATTTCCGACGCTTACATTTGATCATCACACTTTCTATATAAGCGTCGGAAATGGACCAAAATCTCAATAAAAGCGTCGGAAAGTGCAAAATCATATATAAAAGCATCGGATTATTAAAAGTGCACTTAGACCGCCATACAAATGTATTACTGGGGTAACATGATGTACTTGATCCACAAACATAATTTCCATCCGCCATTTCTCAGCATCTAGAGTCTTGTCATCCCAGTGTGTCTTCGTGGGCTTGCAAAGCACGGGCAAGCGCGAGGCGACTGTCTTCCATCTCTTTGAGCTGGTCGGGGGAGTATCCCACCTCCTCAAGGAAATACCTCACAATCTCGGCCCCACCTTTACGGGGGGTTCAGAAAGAACCAAATATGATAACAATGAAGTGCGTACTTTCGACAGCGGACCATAACGCATCCAAGTCGCTCCGCGTAAGCGGAGCCCGCGCCGTTGTATCAGTGGGCTCTGATTCGGACATTTCCAATTCTCGGTTAGACATTGCGCCAAAGTTCGGCGAGGGAGGCTGGGAAAAGAGGCAGCGCCAACAAAAAAACTCTTTTAAACTTCCCACGCAGTCCGTGTGACTCCATCGGCCACAAGAGCTACATTTCAACGTGGGTCGCACACCGGCTTCTGAAATATTAAGGAATGGATTAAAATATACACGAGAGGGAAAATCTTGCTCACGGGGTTCGCCACATATACAGTTGTCAGTCAAACACCTCGTCAAAGCTCACGACCTCGTTGCAAATGGCACAGATTTCGCGCGGAGTCGGCGCGTCAAGGCATACCACTGCACTTCTAGCAATAGTCTTCGCGAGCATTATCTCTTCCCGGACATAACCAGCGCAACGGTGAGGAGTGCCTCCACTGGCATCCATGGCACCTAAATAGGGACCTGGTGTCAACGACCATTCTTAGCTGACTGGCGACGCTATCCAGGGATCGTTGTTCACGATCTATAGGTACCCAGAGGTACTCCCGTCGCGGTGGAACTCTGGTTGCATTAGGCTCTAGGGAATTTTGCGGTGATAATATTTCGACAGGGTGGTCTGGGATCAGAAAATATTCGGGTGATGATCTTGATCCCTGCTCAGCAGTGTTCCTCGCAATGTAATCGACTAGATCCCAACCCATGAGAAAGTGCTGGCAATGGTACCAGAGAAAACTTACCGTGTGTGAGACGATTCGCAGATATCAGAACCTGCAAGGCTCTTTCAGCGACAACCATTACAGACTTAATAATAGCACATTCGGATGTCTGGAATTCGTGAACAACACGCCTGAACAGGATGTGGTTGTCCGCACAATAGTCCTTTGGATAGAGCCAACGTCGATTCCAAGCGCTTTAGCTATTTAGAGGACGAAAATTTTATCTCTTGGGCTCGAACCTTTCGCGCATTCGCCCCCTTGTTGAAGACCTTGACAATCACAGCGTGACCTCTGTTCTGGCCAGTATGCAAGAAGTACCCTTGGCCTCGCCCAATCTCACGAAGGAGTTTGAGGTGCTTGTCAGGAATAATCTGAAGCATGTTCATCAATGGCCCGTACTGTGTTAAGGATTTTAGATCGAACTTGACCTTGACTCCATTCTCCTCTAGAAGTCGAGGCCGTTTAGCCACTGTTGACGTGAGATCCTGTACCGGTGTATCTTTACAAAACATGGAAGTGGCAAGAATTGACCTCCTGGGAGACGAGCAAACCTTCGATCTCTTCTATGCGCCTTTTCTCTCCACTGAGGAAGTAATTGTGCACGTGGTGGTTGACGATGTTCCCATGGACATTGTAGCACACGCCGTCACGGAGAGTGAAGTGGGACGCATTGGAGATCAACGACATCTACCAAGTGGCTCCAGAATGAAATAATGGAATGAGGGGTTCTTCTTGGCAACGAACCTTTTATAAAGCGGCAGAGACGGCGCTGAAGGCACCAATTATATCTTGGGCTTATGCATATGCATGGCTGTGCGTACTATGGAAACAGGCAGATGGCTGAATTACAGGTGTCAATTAGGGATATTAACTGCGTTTAAAGGTCCCTTAGCCGCACATAAACTGAGTCGGTTCAGGTGAGTCTAGGCAATGTCAGAGCTGTGTTGGGGTCCCTAGACAGACCTCAACTGAGCCGGTTTGGGTGCCCCAACACAGCTAGCCTAGACTGACCTGTCCTGATCTGAGTTACGAGTACTTATGTAATAAGTTCTCGTTCTTTTCTAAAAGTTTACACGAGCTGCGCGAATCATCACACACCGACAAAAGTGAATGTTCGGCTTGGGTGAACATGTTGCTGAAAACCATGATTGAGGCCTAAAAAAAAACTGGGCCGAAAATGCACTTGAAAAGGACACATTCAGGGAAGCTTAATAAGTTGCCTAAATAAAGGAATTCAGCAGCACATTCAGCTGGGATGAATGTGGTCATTTGGGCCACAAATTTTGAGTGCTGGAAAGTGAGACTGAAAAACATTTAATGAGCTGCAAATTCAGACTGCCTGAAAACAACAATTTCAGTGCGGCCAAAACTATAGCTGAAAGCATTGCTTTCGGCCAAACATTGAGCTATGCTGAAAGAATGACATTCGGCACGGGCGAGATAACGGCCTAAAACAGTTGTTTCAGCTGCAGCCAAAATAGCAGCTGAAAGTTGTTGTTTCGGCTTGAGCTGAAAGTGCAGCTGAAAGTGACACTTTCGGGGCAGCCGAAAGTAAGCAGCCGCTGGCGGCAGATGGCAGCAGCCAACTGTGGCAGTGCAGCGGCTGCTGAGTAGCAATAATGAACGGAAAACAGCTGCAAAACTTTCGGGATTTTCACCTGTATCTTCAGTCAAAAACTTTCGTGAAAGATTGGTAGCTGTGGGAGTGTCGTGGTGTCCAAATGAGGGGCTTCTCAGTCCGCCAATGAAAAATCCGCATTCCAGCAAATTCAAAGAAGAGCTGCAGCCAGAAAGAGTGGTAGCTGTGGCAGTGGTGGTGTGTCCAAATTGGGGGCTTCTCAGTCCAAAATCAAAATCTGCAGTCCAGTGCAGCCAAAGGAGAGCTGCAGCCGGAAAGAGTGGTAGCTGTGGCAGTGGTGTGTCCAAATTGGGGGCTTCGCAGTCCAAAATCAAATTCTGCAGTCCAGTGCAGCCAAAGGAGAGCTGCAGCCAGAAAGAGTGGTAGCTGTGGCAGTGGTGGGGTGTCCAAATTGGGGGCTTCTCATTCCACCGATGGAAAATCTGCAGCCCGGCGCAGCCAAAAGAGAGCCACAG
Organism: Mycena maculata; assembly: GCA_029448575.1. Lineage (NCBI taxonomy): Eukaryota > Fungi > Basidiomycota > Agaricomycetes > Agaricales > Mycenaceae > Mycena > Mycena maculata. The sequence goes on from JARJLG010000152.1 coordinate 135,004, forward strand.
CCAGAAAGAGTGGTAGCTGTGGCAGTGGTGGGGTGTTCAAATTGGGGGCTTCTCATTCCGCCGATGGAAAATCTGCAGCCCGGCGCAGCCAAAAGAGAGCTGCTGCCAGAAAAAGTGGTAGCTGTGGCAGTGGTGGGGTCTCCAAATTGGGGGCTTCTCAGTCCAAAATCAAAATCTGCAGTCTGGCGCAGCCAAAAAAAAGCTGCAGCCAGAAAGAGTGGTAGCTGTGGCAGTGGTGGGGTGTCCCAATTGGGAGCTTCTCATTCTGCCGATGAAAAATCTGCACCACTGCCACAGCTACAACTGTTTCTGGTGGCAGCTCTGTTTTGGCCCCACCGGGCTGCAGATTTTTCCTCAGCGGAATAAGAAGCCCCCAATTTGGACACCCCGCCACTGCCACAGCTACCACTTTTTCTGGCTGCAGCTCTTCTTTGACTGCGCCGGATTGCAGATCTTTCATCGGCGGACTGAGAAGCCCCCATTTTGGACACCACACCACTGCCACAGCTACCGCTTTTTCTGGCTGCGGCTCTTCTTTGACTGCGCCTTGACTTTGCCGGAATGCAGATTTTGATTTTGGACTGAGAAGCCCCCAATTGGGACATGCCACCACTGTCAAAGCTACCACTTTTTCTGGCTGCAGCTCTTCTTTGAATTTGCCGGAATGCAGATTTTTCATTGGTGGACTGAGAAGCCCCTAATTTGGACACTATGACACTCCCACGGCTACCGATCTTTCACCAAAGTTTTTGACTGAAGATACAGGTGAAAAACCCGAAAGTTTTGCCGCTGTTTTCCTTTCATTTCAAATTTTTCACCCCATGTCGAGAAATTTTTGACCGTGATTCAAATGTTTCCATCCCTTATATATCCACTCATACGCTAAAACATCTCAAATCTCCCACTCAATGATAAGTGCCATTCAATTATAATCTTTATAATCCAATCATTAGTATGTTGCATTGCTGCTCAGCAGCCAATGCACTGCCACAGTTAGCTGCTGCCAACTGCCGCCAGCGGCTGCTTACTTTCGGCTGCCCCGAAAGTGTCACTTTCAGCTGCACTCTCAGCTCAAGCCGAAACAACAACTTTCAGCTGCTATTTTGGCTGCAGCCGAAACAACTGTTTTCGGCCGTGATCTCGCCCGTGCCGAATGTCATTCTTTCGGCATAGCTCAGTGTTTGGCCGAAAGCAATGCTTTCAGCTACAGTTTTGGCCACACTGAAATTGTTATTTTCAGGCAGTCTGAATTTGCGGCTCATTAAATGTTTTTCAGTCTCACTTTCAAGCACTCAAAATTTGCGGCCGAAACGACCACATTCAGCCCGGCTGAATGTGCTGCTGAATTCCCTTATTTAGGCAACTTATTAAGCTTCTCTGAATGTGTTCTTTTCAAGCGCATTTTCGGCCGACTTTTTTGTTAGGCCTAAATCATTGTTTTCGGCAACATGTTTAGCCAAGCCGAGCATTCAATTTTGTCGGTGTGTCAGTTACGATTTTATAGTACAAGGAAAATAGTGGCTGTGTTGAAGTCTTTTTCAGAGATTTCATTAGATTTCTTGTGACTACTTAGTGGCTGTGTATTCGGCTAATTCCGAACGTACTTCTGAGGTCAACAGTTCGAACCTGGGGAGTGCATTCCTTTTTTATTCGGTCTTTCTTCTCATGATGGACTGGACAAGAAACCAATATTCCTCAAAATGTGTAGCCCTCTTCCACATCAGTGTAATACTACCTACCTGAACTTTTTTGGATTTCAACCAAACTTCTAACTTCAGGGACGAATATCTGCCTCAGAACAAAATTAAAAATTGACCTCCATCTCTTTCTCCTAGATGATAACTCTACACAGTAGATATTTGTCTCTCTCCACCAGTCTGCATTAAACTTGGGAGCTACCTTGCTTACTGGTTTATATCTATTTTTGTCTTCTGTGTTTGTGATTTGCGGATCTCCATTGTCCCTCCACACGAGTGTGTCTGGTGTGACTGTGAATTCAATAATGTGAACATATTTCTATTCAAGGTGAGTGCCTTTTATTTCAGGCAGGCAGTATGTAAATTAAAATTCAAACTTTTTACAGTAAACTCTTTCCTGCAAGATTAATTATGTACAATGATGCTTATTTGGATTGGACCGCTGGTGGGAATTTAATACAGGTACTTCCAGTGGTTTGTTCAAGGACCTGTTCCTCATCTGGTCCTATCTGATGTTGCTGGAATAATGATTAACATCTGGATTATTGTGAAGGGCTGGTGTCAAAGACTGGGTCCCACATATTGTGCTCATTGCTAACAACAGGCATCTTAGTGAAGTGTCCCATGGAGTATGCATCCATAACATATGTGGTTTTAATGTGGTCCAGATCAGAGGCAGCACCTGGAGCTGGCTTTGCTGAGATATTGCCTGAGTTGCGAGGGCTGTGACTGTATGCCCAAAAAAAATAAGTACGAGGTTTGCCGGGTGACACCACGGCCCTCACCCCAAGTCTAGGAGACCCTTAAACACAGTGATTGACAGCTGAGCTGCATGTGTTAGAAAGTGATATGGTCACACGAGATTCGCAGTGAGCAAAGGATGTTCAAATTACCGAATACAACAGATGTTTTAAGGGGTATGTGAAGCTGTAAAAGGCCGTAAGGAAGGGAGTAACAAGCTGTAAAGGCTGTATGGCTGTAGAAAGGCTGTAAAGGCTGTAAACGGGCTGTAAAGAGAACTGCAAGAAATAGGTGTAAAACAATCATAACGGGACAGGACACGTCACGGAACATACTCCAACAGCATGGCTGTGCGACATTCCTGGCTTTACTGTAAGCAGACTGCAAGAAAGCAAGCAGCTTTCTTGCAGTCTGCTTATGCCAATACAGCTATGATCCAGATATCTTGATTTTGGGCAGCTCCGTACATCTATTTTCCAGGGGATTTTGTACGCATTAGAATCGGGTTCACTGAATTCGCCCCCAAAACGTGTCGGACCTTCAGATGCGAGCAGGTGTACGCCATAGGGTAGGACATTGACTTTGAGGCCCCATTTCCATCCTCGCCTTGTTGCGTTTTTTTTTTTCATCGTCTTTTTGGGTACACATTTTTCTGGGACATGGAGGGCATTTTTAGGCTCTTCCCGTCCGCTGCCAGATCGGACATTTATAGGCATAAGACACTTTACTTCTTTTTATCCGCTTACTCCTGTTTGTGTTTCTCTATTCGCGTTCCCGATAATTCACCAATGTCTGGCATAGACGATAGTTCAACACTCCAGAGGCATGTATACCATTAGACTTTGTCCAAATTATGTACATGGTCAGCAATTCGCGTCGGTGAAATCCTTTTCCACAACGCCAAACATATTATCTGAGACCCCTTAGTGGGCCACACTAGTCAGTGGGCCACTTGCATAATATAAGCTGGTGGGATGCATAGACCTGGGATTTGGTACTTCTAGGATGGAATACAAAGTATGACGACGGCGTGCGTCAAATTTGGAGGAAAGTGGTGGCGGCGATCAACAGCTGTGCTGGGTTTTTGATCGGGATGACGGCGTGTGAGCATCATTCCTTGTCTCTGAACACTTTCTTCCGCTTGATCCTCCACCAATTCCTGACTGATTCACAAGGTCAGGGGCTCGTTCTTATCCCTGGATCCCAGGGAATGATCTGCGACTACAGTTGTGGACAAACAAAGTCCGCCAAAAAAAAAATCGATTTTTTTGGCCGAGATGAAGACGCCAATCGATAGATCTCATCGAGGGCTTCACATCGGTATATGAATCATGTAATTCTGTCGAGCCGTTGTGCCGGAAAGTGCCATTTATTGTTGATGAACCGTCAAAAATTTGGCCACCGGCTAAAAAGCGTGGGAAAAATATGAAAAAATATGGAATCGACGCGGATTCTCAAGGCGAGTTTGATTCTAAAAAAATTAAAAAGATTCATCGAGCGGTTGTTGCGCAAAATAATAAACATTCCTTGATCACATGGTCTGTCACCAGGTTGATTTCCGTGATGTTTCCGACAATACCCCTGCTTTTGTCCATTCTTATACCCACACTGAGCTTCCAATCGTTCCCACTCCATCTTGTCCTCTACTCTCATGGCCACCCGTCGTGGAAGACCTGCTAAACGTGCCAAGAGAAACATCTCTGGTCTGAAGAATCAACCTAGGCTGGCATCTTCACCGGAGAGTCCTACTCGTAGTCCCAGTCCAACTGACACTCTGGGTGACTATTCTGACACACAAATTCCTGACGATATGGAACTGGACAGCATTATGTATCTTGAGGTTGACACAGATCATGATGACAATGACAATGAAGCAGACTGGGATGAAATTGCAGAGAAGGAATTCAACAATCGTTTACTTGAGATGGTTGCTCAAATGGAAGAGGATAGATTGGATGCCGAGGACGACGACTGGATCCCAACAAAGGATGCTTATGAGGCTCAACGCGCAGCAGATAGACGAGTACCTGGAGGTGAATTAATTATATCCAAGTTAAAAGCCAGTTGTAAATTTACCCTGTTGACAGGCCGTCCAAAGGAATATATGAAAGGCCCTGATACAGCTAGCAAAAGACCACGAACTCAACGAAGATATGCAGCAATGAATCAAAAACAGGGAAAACTTGATGGTTTTGTGGTTCAAGGGTCAGCACCCAAACCTAGCACTTTGCCAGAATCAGATCTTGAAGTTGAGGCTGATCTCAGTCTCAATCTTGGTCTTGAGTCACACTCTAGTCTTACTCCAGCCTCAACAGCTCCTCAATCTCGAGCCCCTTCTCCTGGTCAGACCATCCCACAGACACGATCAGCATCAGTTCTTTCAGTTTCCAGTGGCCATTCAAGTCCACCACTAATTGTGGTAGATAACTCAGATGAGGAAATGGAGGAGGATGACCCAAACAACTGGGACATAATTATTGATGATATGGTTGGAGGAGAAGACCAGTCAAGCTCCTCTCCTACAGCATCTGGATCCTCCTCCCACATGGCTCAACCTGACCAAAGTGGTGAGAAAACAGTGAAGCTGCAAAGTTGGCATGCTCTTCGGGAAAAAGTGAAGACCCATTTGAAGAAAAAAAATCTGCCACTCACACAGTACAACCAACTTCTCATCATCCGGAATTTTGCTACTCTTCTCATCAAGGGGTTGAAGCGCATCCAAGCCAGCCTTGAAATTGCACGTCAATGGCATGAAGGCGGAGGCCACTATTTTGCACGTCGTGTCCGAGCACTGGTACGACACTATCAGAAAATCCCCAAGACCAGCTTTGCCGCATCAAAGGAGTTGGCATTGAAATACCTGGATGCTTGTCCAGTTGAAGTTATTCGGCGGTTCATCAATAGATCATGGAGGTTTATGAGTGCTTATAGGAAAGGGCTTACAGGTAAGGCAGCAGAATGGGCAGTGAGGCCACAAAAGCAGCACCGCGCAATCTCGAGTACGGCGTTGGCAGCAATTGAGGCTGTTGTAGCTGATGCATGATGTAATTTATGTAATGTGGCTGTGCAAAAAACCCGATGTTCGCCAATCGCCTCAAATCACAAATCTGAAAATTGGATCTGGGCCAAAAAATTGGCCGCCGGCCATTTCTCGTGGGAAAAACTTCGGAGGTGGTTTTTTGAGCTCTTTGAGTGAATCCGGATCTGATGTGCATAAATTTGGAGCCAAAATAATTCTAGATCGGGCTACAGATCACTTGCGGGCTTTGTTTGTCCACAACTGTATCTTAAGAACAAAAAATGTTCCCTCTTGCCTTGCTGAGCCCCAAGAAGACCTTGATTTGAGCTTGAGTGGCGGATTTTCGACCTCTCCATGGTGAGCCAACCATGTATGCTACTGACCTGAGAATTTGGGGCTACGCTTTAGACACCAATCACTCTCTCAAAACGAAATCATGGGTTTCTACTTGCCATCTTTGGTGGTCACCAAGGGATACATCCCAAAACACCCGAATTTCGTTCACGCGTATGTATGAACTTTTTTGGCGTGGTTATTGTAGGCTAGAGGTCAGCTGTTGTTAAAATATATATGCAAATGCATCCTACCTATCGGTCCGTATTCAATTTTGGCCCACCAATGCACTATGTACTTTGCAGAGCGTGCCATTCTGTGCACACAGCGATTTCACCCCTTTTCTTTGGTTCAAAGAGAAATAATTTAAGGTGCTCATATACCTCAGAAGTGCTCTGTTATTGTACAGAATATTGCAATTGGATGTCTTTAATGATTTGGGATACATTTGGACAGCCAATATCAGTCCGAATGAACGACAAGAGGGGGTGGCCCACTAAGCTGTTTTTGTGGTTTTAGGAAACCGCCGGAAGAAAAAATTCCGTAGGTCGAGAGATCATCGTGTAAATTCACGGAAACTATCTCAACTCACTCACAGGATGGATATCTTGGTTCTAGACCCCATCTAACCGGATTCACCGGATTTTATGTTTGGGCTCGAGGTCAAAAAGGCCATGGTGGCCCACTAAGCAGTCACAGATAATATGAAAAACCCCACAACACGGCAATTTAAATGTCAATTCGCTGATGGATTAGCGAATACAAAGCATCAGCGTTCATGACAGGATGCATCCAGCGCTGATGCTTCGGCCGTGTTAACTCTGACAGGGATTCCCCGTCAGCGCTATTTTTGCTATTCGCTACATTCTCCTTTTGTTGTCCTCTTGCATATGCCTCTGACTGATTGTTGCACCTTGCAGAATCATGGTCGCCACAGCTGTCCAGCTACGTGATAAAGATCTCAAGGCCGCGCGTGGGGAATGACCTCAGTTTCCATGATTGTATATGGCAGGCTGGTTCGTCGCTCGAAGGACATTCGACCGTTGCCAAAGAACGCTCTGTGAGATCGCAGAGGGTCCAAAACATAATAAAAGTCTGTCTTTGGTGTGGATAGGCCAGGAGTAACAGCAATGCTCCATGAACTTCGGTGAGCCTTGAGGCGACCTCAGTGCGATTCCACAGACCGTAGTAGATAGCGTCGCCAAAGCAAAGTACACTACGCGACCATCAGGAAGGTCGCCAGCAGACCACAAAAGGTGTCGCCCCTCGCCCATGAGACGGCGGTTCAGGACGACGACAAAGAACATGTCGCCTAAGTACCGCGCCCCCCGCGAACCGATAGATTGGCAACTCTGGTGGGAACGGTGCCCGCTTTCCCTAGATCGTCCTGCTTGCATGCATCCCCGCTTTCTCCAACACAACAGCCGAGCACAGTGTCGCACTGGTACCGGCCTGAACCATGCGGCCGGAATCCTAGTCGAGCACACGACGCGGCGGAGACCATTGCCGCTGAACGGATCGAGGAGAAGCGGTTGCGTAAGACACCAGCGTCTGTGGCACCGTACGACGGGAACGGGGGACGGCGAGACTTTGGAATGCTGCGTCAAGGGATGATCGATACGCAGAAGCCAATGGACGGGCTCCGAAACTGCCTTGAAGGAGCTGGGAGGCGCAGGGTGATGACCGAACGAGGAGCCAGATTCGTCCGGTACCCGCACCACTGCGCCGGCGAGGAGATACGGTACCAGCGCACGGACGGGGACAGTGCAGTTTCGGCCGGTCGACAACGGCCGGTACGTGTGGTGGGACAGATTACTGAGCACGACATTAGTGTCTGCACGGGCATCAGTGTCAATAGGCAGAACTTGCGCAAATCCGGACTACCTCCCTCCGATCCCTGGGGTAGAGACTTGCAAAGGAGTTTGGGAACAGCGGGCACGGGCGAGCAAGGTCCGTCCTCTGGAACGGATATTCAAACGCGAGACTCGCGCGGCATGGATCGCGAGGGTGTGGAGCGTCGCGCGTTCTTCAGGGTCGAAGAAGGGGGGAGAACTCCTGAGTTTCGCCCGCGCCTAACTCCCGCCGAGGACGCGCTGCTGTATCGTGGAAGAAAGCTCGGTGGGGTGCCACGAAGTACTGGCTATCGAGGCCACAAGGCGGTGAACTGTGCGGGCCGGAATCGTATGAAGCATGGACGGGGTCAGATATGAGCGGTATAGCGGCGTTGGCGTATCCAAGGAACGGAGCAGCGTTATACGCGCCGCTGCTGGAACGTGCAGCGTTTCCGACGAATGTTCGGCGGTGGTGGATCCAAGCGGGCGCGCCCACGGAGAACGAAGACGATGCGGTGAGAGCACTACATGCCCACTTCACGGTGGTAAAAAATATGGGCCGGAATGTCGAAGCCTCTCGACCGTGCCGACAGACCACGCCAGTGTGGTGGCTTAACCAGGCCTGCGGGGGCGTGGTAGAAGAACGTTGGGGTTAGGGTTCGGGAAAATGCGGATCTCCTCCGTTCCGATCCTCAGATCATCTTGCTCTCAACGCTCATTTGACGCTCATTCGAATTCCGCATGCACACCCGGAAGAATCTCCTAGCCGCTCCCTGCGCCCTCATTCCGGCTTCCTCGCGATTCCCCGAGCACTACCTATGCCACATTTGCTTCCAAATTATCTGTGGAATTTGCGAATGCTGAAATGGCCCCACTATGATATCCGGGGCCTACGAACCGGAACTGGCTTAATACCCCTGAACTCGACCATTTGTCCGCTACTCTTCTTGGAATTTTCTGAAAACGTTTGCGCTCCGGATATTCGATGGCCTGCAAATATTACGTACTACACAGACTCCCATTGTCTGACGCATTCCGGAACCCACAGAGGGTTTGACCATTCAGTTTCCCGCAGAAAATAGGTAAGGAAATGTTTTGTTTACAGTATTTTGACAGGTCACTTCAACTTTTCGCCAATATGTAGCCAGACCCCACTGTGACACATCTTCGGCTTCAGGGCATGCATGCTCCCCATTCCGACCGTATATTTCAGGGGGGCTCTAGTTCTCCGGGGATGCCATGAGCATGAATTATTTCAAGTATGGATCATCGAGCGCAATAGGATAGTTAGCCTGACTATATAACAGGCATACGGTTTCGCGACGTCCGTTCAAACCATCAGGTGGCCACTGTTCCCCTCAGCCTCCCACATATGAAACTCACCATCAAACCGGTAGCTTTGTGTCCGATTTAAAGCTTACCCATTATTTGCATATTTCCTCCAGAGCAACGTTCTAGGTCCAGATCTACGGGACCGTGATTTTCTCCTTCGTCCGCACAGGCATCCTCAACTCCTAGATGACCAAAATTGCTTGGCGTCCGGGCCCCATTTCACGTGCACCGCCATCCAGACATTCCTTGCCGCTAGGTCTGCCCTATATTTCGTCATGCTCATCCCAGACTGACTGGACCTACCGTAGCGTAATTTGGCTATGTTCCTATTTTTCTTGGTGCCTCCGCGTCGCTGAACAGTCCCAGGGACTCCTGGGTCCGAACGTATGTTTGGCTCCGGAGGGATCTACAACAGCCTCCTCTGGTTCTTCCTGATAGGTGCCATTGCCCCAGTTCACTTCTATTTGCTGCGTAAAAAGGTCAAAGCGTTCGAATCCTTCCATTTCCCGGTGAGTATACCACATTTCTCTCGACTCCGCGTGGCATTGACTCTTGCTGCAGTGGGTGGACTCATCTGGGTGCCCTACACGATGGCCAACATTTGGCTGGCGGTCGCAATTGGCTTCCTGTTCAATCGCGTAATCGAGAGGTGCTTCGTTTCGTGGTGGAGTCGGTACAATTAGGGCGTACTCATCCTCGTGGAACAACGCGTCTTGGACTCACCTCTGCCCAGCTTTATGACGACAACGTTCTCGGCCACCATTGCAATCTCTGGCATCTTGATCTTTTTTCACGGTGGAGTGGCCCGGTGCCCAGATCAATTGGAGCGGAAATACACAGCTTGCGATTACCAGGGATGCCCGCGTCTGCCTACCCCCGACCAGGGCTTCTTCGGTCCCGTATGAGTTTTGTATTGACCAGACCCTCGGATGCTTACAGTGGGCTCTGTAGGGTCCCGGCCAGTTCCATCAGAAACCATCAATCTTCAAGGTCCCATAATGTACCACAAGGTAATTCTATGTGCTCAACATACACGAATCCATGTCGTTGTGCAGTCGCCAGTGTGCTGTTTTCCCCCACGGTTGCAACTGTTGCAGTCACAGTGTCTCACTGACATTTACGAGGCGTGAAATATTCCTTAAAAATTGAAGCGCTAATTATGTAGACCGTACTTGACTTCAACGAAGCTCTGAAAAATATGCTGAGTATCATCGCGCAGAGACCCAGAACACCGCACGCACCCGCTCGCCTGGCCGCGATGACAGCTTCCGCGCGTTTCCAGTAATCATCCTCGGTAGTGATGCCACGGAGCCAGTCCCCGCAGTCATCTGGTCGACTCATCGCAACAAATCGCACATCGTCGGGCAGCCAGAATGCACCGTTGACCCCGAGAGGACAGAGGAGAACACAACACTCTAGTTGGGAGCAACCTAGTAGCGCGGGTATGACCATCTGGCGCTCGTTAGGGTTGGTGAATGCGAAGTGCGTGAGCTGCGGCATGTTTTTGATTCCTGCCCACTCTTTTGTAGGGCGCGAGAGGCCGCTGAGCACCTGCAAGTGCGTGACGTTACGGAACACAGGGTGCAAGAAGTCGAGTGGCGTCTTTCCGAATGCGAACAAGCTATTCAGGTCAATAGCGAGGGTCTGCAGTGGGACGGCCTCCAGAACTGGCAGATACTGGAAATGGTGGCAGCTCGCGAAGAGGGCTGTAATGCCTCTGAATGTGGCAAGGAGCGTCTGTACACCCGGGATATACTGGGACGAGTGGAAATCTGCAATCTCTCCGATGAAGAGGTGCTTTACGGCACTTTCGAAAAAGGATGCCGGCCGTTTCTGGATTTCTCTGAGGAGGATGTCCATGGTGAAATGGTGGAAATTGTTTGGAGTGTAGGATGGAGGCGTGTCGGTCACGCAGATGGTGCGGAACAAGAGGGGCTCCGTCCTAGGGAGTAAGTCGAATCAGATTATCCAGAACGTGACAAACCGCGACAATTACCAGGTCTTCACACGCCGGGCCACGAGCATGAACGTCGGGATGGAAATGGGGTGGGATAGAGCGCAGTCCTCGAAGATGAGGCGCTCTAGTTCGGGAGGGAGCACAGGATCCACATGGGAATGTACGGCGGACCCTATTTCCATACCCGTAGAAATTCAGTCGGATTGTAGGATGCGGTGAAGGCAGTGACTAGGCAGTGGCGTCGCACTTTGCAGGAGTTTGGTACGTGCTGTGTATCGCCATATGGAGTTGCGGCAACCAAGGGGTGCTTGATCTCTGGATCAGCCAATATGATCTGAACGTCGGATCAACCGGGATCACAGCCACATTCTGCCAGCTCCGATCCTGTACGACCGTGTAGCCCTCCTATTGCTCATGCACAGCTGTTAATCAAGTATTCAGCTCTGCTATCTACATCCTCTCTGTCTATGCTTGGAAACTTCTGTACTTGATGAGGAACCCGTGGTGATTTCTGCTGATTTCTGCTGTCCCTTCGCGTCGAGCTGTGACGGATGCAAAGGAGTCACCATATTTTTGCTTCAGTATTTCTGTGATGCTTCTGCTATGTACCGAACCCGAAGAAAGCGTAGGGAAGGAAAGCTTTATTTGATGGCATATGTAGTGCATATGTGTATCTTATACAAAGTGTTGCTACATTGTTCTTGCAGAGTGAGATTCCAGACTGAGTTTTGCGGCCTGGATGCGAATAGTGGAGGCGAGCACGGTGTCGAGTGGTAACATTCGAGCGCTGTTGATGGTAACTTCCTTTTCTGGGGGGGGGGGGTCATGGATGATGGGAATTATTAGCTGATCCAGAGATCGAGCATCTCTTGGCGGCAACCAGACTAGTACCAGCTCCTCCAGCCTCGGCCTTTTGACGGATTTGTTTTAGTCTCTCATAGCCAGACGCTTCAATAATGATCGACCTCGTGCCTCGGTTTTTTGATGTCTGTTAGTAAGTCCGGGGGTCCGATTGCAGTTCGATCTTGTTACGTAATCTTCACTTAGCTCGTTGGGGTCGTTTTCGCTCTGCGGCGCCTTGTTCTCTGCTTTCTTGGTGTGGAACTCAACCTCAGAGACTATTTGTGATGATATACTGCTTTGGATTTTTTTAAATGGTCTTTGAATTCGTGCAGGAGCTCGTCCTTCAATAGTGTCATTCAAAGTTGCCCCTACTCAGCTCCTACTTGACTTCCTGCTTGTTTTTCTCCTTGTAAGTAGGAAAACAAAGTAGGAAGTTTTGATGCTCCTACTGCCAAAATTTAGCTCCTTCTCTTGTCCCTTTTTGTACTGGATGGTTAGAAAGGCTTGCTTTAGGGCAAACAGATGCCCCAGCAGATTTACATTGCTGGCTTATATACCTATAATAGTATCTAGAAGGTTCTACGTGTATCTACAATGTAAGTCCATAAAAGGAATAAAAGGTACGAGAATATTCGGGCACAGACCCGCTGCTTCAGGCAATTCCTCCAACAGTTTTAGCAACCAATTATTGATGTGATATCTACTAGATATCGGCTGTAACTTTTCAAACAGTACACCTTGAGACCATGGCAAATAGTTGTCAAAAACATGGTCAGTGTGCTTTTCTAAATGATAACGAAGTTGTACAAAGGTTTCGCTGACCGAAAATTTGGTTTTCAAGGACAAGAAGTTGAACCTTGTCCAGAAGGGCCTTTTTGAGGTTCTTGTCCACTGAAATGGCATACGTGCTCTGGCTTGGAATTTTACAGAAACCTCCACAGACTGGGTCACAAAAACAAATCCTGTGGCTGTAAACCCGCTCCAGCGTTACTCACATCCGGGTTACACGTCATCCATCTTGTTTTCTTGCTTGTACTCCCACCTTCTCGTTCAAGTTTCGCAGATATGCAATGTTCTGGTTTCTTGCTGGTCCCTTTTCTTGAGCTTGTTTCTGTCTAGTGTTTCTCTCCTAGTAGCACTAGGTGAGTTTCCAGTGGCATCACAAAAAACAACCAAACAGCAGAACTTCAAGTTCACCGCTTCAAGTTCACCATCAAATACACTATGTAAAGCACTTGCACGCGCCACGAGTGTTGGTAACAAAATGCTGAAAAATGTTCAGTTTTCAAGGCCTAACTGCAAGATTTTGGACAACTGTGGTGAAGGTTCACCGGACCTGACATTCAGCAAACAGGATGTAAACAGGATGTAGTCCAGTGAAAATGTGCTTTAGCTTACAAGGAAACTTCCGCTTCAGTGAAACCAACAGAGTCTGACTGCAGTTCCTGCATGTTGACAGTATATGCGACCTGGATCGGTACAGCTGGCCCATAATAGAAGGCAAAGGGGAAGAGAAGGAAGTTTGGACTGATTGTTTGTCAATAGAATAGGGTGCGAAAATGCATAGTCAGAATCAAAGTACAATGTTCTTTGAGTGACAAAACCCTGCTATAAATTGTTCACTTCTTTTGCTCGGCACATGGGTTCATGCTGTGAACTTTGATGATGAGTGTGCCCTTGCCGTCCCTTTAGTCAGGTCGGTAGTGACAATGACTTGAAGAAAATGGTACAGAGAGAAATTAACCGGGTCATCCTAGACAGACCAGATCACAGCGTACAGTGGTTGTCCAGCCAAGAGCTACCAACAGTTGTGCATCCCTCAATAACCAAGAAGACGTGCAAGACAGCCGAGTGTGTGTCCGATTAAATGTGGGCACACCATACTTAAAAACTTCACTGCCAAGTCAAACATACTGTTCAAGAAGACTCGCAAAAATACAAATTATGAATTAGCCCTTCTCGTAAACAAGCACAGTGAACAAGAGTCCAACAAAGCTGGCCTGCCTTCACCAAGAACCTTCTGCTAAGCATCTACACTTCCTGGGTTTTCTGGATCCCAGGCCAATTTTCCGAGTATATCATCTCTATTACCTTCTCATAGGTTACTTACCTAACAGACTTCAACAAACTGAGGTATGAAGTGATTCTTGTTGAAGCGTCTGTCTACGAGAGACTAGTTCGATTCGGGGCTAGGACGGTATTTGGTTTCATTTCCAGAAGTAAAATTTTGTTCTCTCTCTCAAACTCCTCCCTTGTTCTTTTACTTTTCTCGTTATCCTCCGGCCGTGGGAAGATTCTCCCCTCCCGTACACGCACATCCACAGAAAGTTGAACTGGACTTTGGCATTTAGGAACAATCAGTGGCGATGCCCTGCCACAGATCCGAATCGATCCGTGATTCTGAATGTGAACCACTTTCTCTCTTCGTAATTGGATGTCTTTGCTTTCTCTATGCTCTGGCCAACCAGCAGGTTTGCCCCATAATCTGCTCCATACGACTACCGATCTGCTTCAAATCGGAGGTAGTGATTTGGCCTCAGGCCAAAAAGCCCCGGCTTTTTGGCTTTGGTACCAAGGCCAAAGCCAAGCCAAAATTTTGGCCTACCTTGGCTTTTGGCCCGGCCTGGTGTTCTCTCAGGCCAAAGCCAGGCCAAGAAGCCATGGCTTTCGAACATCTCAGTGGGTGCGGGAGAATGCAAAAAAAAATCACTCACTTTCCATGGCATAAATTACCATGAGTGCTGTTCAATCATCCAGAGTCCCAAGTTGAATGTTCTGACCAAATTGACATGGCTCGAAGACATCTTGATGTTGTGATGAGGAAATTCCAACATTCAGTTCTGAAGGTCGAATCTCAGTATATCTGATATGCATTTGGAACATAGCCAACAGTATTCTGACTCCATTCAAGCATTCCGTGTTTCCATTTAGAATTACTCCAATCTTTCTAGGAAAGGCATGACCCAGGCCAGGGCCAGATACCTTTGGCCTGGCTTACGATTTTATCAAGCCAAAGCCAGAACATCACTAATTGGAGGGGAGGACATTTAGTTGGGACGAGATTGAGAAGGTTTCTCTGGCTGTTCCTGCTCGTCCTTGACTTGGTTCTTTCTCCTGTCTCATTCATTGCCACTTTCCCTGCTCCCTCTTTGCCTGCCCACCTTTGTTTTCCTCCCCTATCCAGTTGACTGTCCAGTCTGTAGACTCTGCGCTGCACGCGCTACCCTGCCTCTGCTGCATCCATTGTTATCCGCCGCCATCGCCTGGCTTCATCCACCGCATTGGCCCGCATCGTCCTTCGCGTTTTCCGGTCCGCGAGGTGGCTTTTCGTTTCGTCGTGCGGCGCCCTTCCGAGGTATCTCATTTACGTCCTTTCTCATAATGAATTTAATCTCGACCCTGAACAAACATCCTCACTCGACGTACTGTAAGGCACAGACTTCGTATGATCTGCTACAATTTAACGTCTTTGTGAGGCGTACCGACTCTCACATCATGTCTGCGATTTGCACAGACACATTCAAACTCTTTGTAACCGCTGGGATTACTCTATGGCCTATTCTGATCCACATTTACAAGATAAAATCCCTGTTGATGAACGACATTGTTGTGGATAAACATTCAAGCGGAGGCGGAGTGAGGCGGAGCCTGGCGTAGATGTGCCTGAGGCGGAGCCAGAGTTGTGAATCGGTGGAACCGATCAACCAATCATATTCGGGCGGAGTCGTCAACTAGGTCGGCGGAACCGAGCGACCAATTGTATTCCAGCGGAATCATCAACTGTGGGAGGCGGAGCGGAATACGGGATGGCGGAATGCGACGGTTCGATTCCGGGCGAGAATGAGAAGTCAGTATTTTTGTTTCGGTCGTGCCGGGTATCTGTGTATGCGAGTTATCTGACGGAATTCTAGGTGATGCCCAGTCGACGGAGATTATTCTCTTCTGCCCGGATATATGTCCACATCCTACTGGCGGCAGTGGCTCGGCTCGGTTGATGCTGTAGGTAAATAATTACCTTGCCTTCTCCTCCTCCACGCGATTACCGATTTCATCCTGATCCACATTCCAGTTTAACGCCAGATATACAGGATCTCAAGGTCAGAGAACGGATCCCCTTGACTCACTCAACCAAGGGGTAAATGGATGCATATAATGAGTGTTTGATCAGAACGAATAAGACCTGGCGACGGAGGGCCGCACATGCGTACATGCGTGGATCCAACATTGATTAATGTAGATATGCCCCGTTCGATTCGGGACTAGGTCATTCCAGCGTCCCTGTGTTATTTCTGACTTTTTGTTTCCCCGATCGTGTTCTTTGGAGATTTTTATGGATGGGCTGGATCAATAATTGTGTGATCACACGAGCAATATCGGTTTCAGAAAAGAGGTGAGATCCCGCAATTATGCAGACTGAACGCCGGTGCTGGTAGTACTAGTCCAAATAAGAGGCGTACGGGACACATTCTAACAAGATGCTGATTTCCGCCCATTGAGGGTTTGAAAACGCAGAATAAGACTCGGATGCAGAAGGTCTGCATCTGCGTCTAATTGTCCACTGTGGGCAGAAGTAGCTCGATTCGGGGCTGGTTCATCTGCATTCTCACACGTCACACATACCGATTACCCTGACGCATTCATCCAAGTAGATAGGTGGATGTGCAACGTGAGGTTTAGAGATTTAGTTTCCCTGTCTTTATTTTGACGAGACGTTGCCTGTCCCGCGTTTCACGGCGCGCACTCAGAAAGTGATCCGAACCTTGTCCGGGCTGATGAAAGTTGAACGTGTCGTCCAAAATACTAAGTTATGTACGGAGAGGCGTACAGATCAGGCACCAGTGGTGTTTGAGAACCAAACCCCTTGGCATTTGGCTAAGATTGTGCCGAGAGGATGGTGGACTGGCGAGGAACTCGAGCCAACCGAAGAACGAGGTTGGGCGACGGTTCCGACTCTTCCCGAGCAAGACTAAGGACTTGTATTACCATGCGCAGCAGTGGCCATGAAGGCCACGTGAAATAGGTACAGGATGACGAGCACGATGAAGAACACCGAGAAATCTTGATTAGAGACCCAAGGACTAAGGGCAAGTGTCATAAGTTACTCGCTCCATGTTGTGTTGCTGGACTTACCACCAGGGCTTGTCGCGCCGCTTCTTCCTTGGCCGCAGCTTTCGTATTGGCGACACCAGTGCCTTTCAGGAGATGCTTTAGAATATTTCCGCAATCTCATACCTGCAAATGGTACGGCACCTTTCAGCTCGCCGGAGACTGGAATTCAATGTGAGGAAAGTATTAAAGTCACAGTAGGTCCACACGAACTTTTGCACTGCACAGTCCACTTGATGTCATGGGATGGCCCGGTGGAGTAGTCGAGCCAACTTATGGTGTGGGTCGCCTGCTTCGCCTGTAAATCTGAACGAGGTGGTTAAGAAATATCTGCGACCAAAAAGCCCCACAGTACAGTTGTTCAGTTGAGTGATAGATTCTGTGGAATCTGTCGAGGAAAGTAACAACAGCTGAGATGGACTACTTACCGGGCATTTGAAGGAGATGAAAAACTGGGAGTTGTGGTGGGAGGATCTGTTGGTGCAGGGATTGCGTGCTTAGAAATTGTATATGGCCAGTCCTGCATTGCAGGCCTCTATTTATACTGGTTGGAGGAGTGGCCACACTATTTCAGGAGTTCTTGTCGAGGACTGCGAGGTGCCCGGATACTGGAATGCTCGGTGTTCTAGGGGACCACGGACTTTTCGGAGAATATATTTTCTTTTCGGATCGACGGAGTCCATGCAATTTTGGGAAGCCCGATCCTGTTGTCTTGAGTCGGCCGGCCAGTCCATGTTTCAGATCTAGTTGCCAGTTACCCAGATTTTCTGCCGCTCCATAGTGATACGGAGTACGCGGGAGCGGGATGACACACGGCTATCGGCCTCCATGTTGTATCGGCCGTCGGTAGAGATGATCTATCGGAGCCAGTTCAAGGTCAGAATTCAGAACAATGTGCCAATGTCTCAGAGCCCCGACTCTACTGTACTATTTCCACCAAGTGTTCACCGGATGTGACCAGTGACCAGACCTCAAGTGTTCAAATCTCCTTTTTGGGTGATTTTTCGGGATTTCCTGGGGCTAAAACGTCCCATTTTTCTCAAAAACCTCGTTCCAAATGGCCTGGACTTGTTGCATTTGTCAAAAGTGTTCAGTTCACTGGCCGTTGTGACCAGTGACTGAACACTTGATTGAATCAGTAGAGTAGACCGTTAGACGTGAGTTAGCCATAAGCAGTTTTCTGATTGAACTTTTTCCTGGGGTGAATTCTCTCCTTCCATGTTTCATTTTCCTCATTTAAGATGCCTCATGGCCGCTCCAACCCGGCTCATCTCCTAGGACTGATTTAAGAAGTATGCACCATCAGTGGCGGTGCACTTCATGGCAAACTCCGAACTCAGCTCCGTTTAGCTCCGTTTATCTCCGCGCATCTGCATGTCCTTCTCCCCCAGTTCTGTGCGCACGGACTCTGAGCCGGCCCGTGCGTTGACTTCAATTTCCGCTGGACGAATAGTTTCCCTGCTTTCTGGCGACACGCTTACATCGCATGGACGCGACATGGCAATCGAACGCCGAAGTGGCATCGGGGGAGAAAAGATGACGTCGCTTGGGCTGGAACGGATCTTGGAGAGGTTAATGTGCGTCGGTTCCCCTTGCATTTCTCCAATCAACAATCTTCCTTCACCCGTACCCTCCCACCTCCTCGTTTCTCTCCTCCCACCTGATTCACATCCATCTTACACCCTTGCTCATCTCGCCTACTTAGACCCAGAAACCGCTTTCTCTTTTCTCGAGCCGACGCACCCGCGTATAGGTGTCGCAATTCCACTTCGGCTACGCAATTCAACTTCCCACTCGATGCGACTGGCTCGTGGTTAATGCCCACATACTCGGCTTCCGCCCCGCGGCTTCTACGCTTCCACGAGCTTTTCGGGACCATTGCGAGACCCGGGCAAACTTCGAACACCATATAAGCTGTACTGATCTCGGAGCCCTCGGACGGTAGCCTGTGTGTCCACAATTCTCCCCGTTCACAACCCGTCGTTTCCCCCCGGCGTCCGAGCCGACACGATCGTCGGTCCGTTCACGAAACCCACGCAAACAATAAACTGTACTGATCTCGGACCACTCGGCGGGCAGCCTGGGTGGCCACAATTTCCGTCCGCAATCCGTTGTTCTCCTCCGGTTTCCGAACCGATACACCCGCTCCGTTCACGAAACCCCCCGCAAACACATTAACTGTACTGATGTCGGAGCACTCGGAGGGCAGCCTGGATGGTTACTGGGTGGCCACAATTTCCCGTCCTCAATCCCTTGTTTTCCTCCCGATTTCAGAGCCGAAACGACCGGTCCGTTCCAATTGTGCGGTATAAAGCTACACGGCCCACTCATTCTATGGGGCACTTTTGAATCCCCAAGCATTTTAATCCCACGTGTGTACTTGGTTCCGCAGTGGAACAATGGTTTCCAGTCTGACTGGATTTGCCTCCCCTGACAGACATAATGACGCGGACACGCCTCGTGGCCACACTCATTCTTTCCATCTCCTTCGCCGATGCTGGTCCTATCGAACCGAAACCGAGCGGTATGATTACCCTTCCCGTGCGCCGCGTCGAAAAGAACCAGCCCATCGCCCGCCAACTTGTGAGCACTTTGCTAATAGCCGCTCATTTTTTGCTTACCCATGTGCCCCTGCGTAGCGCCACCGGGCAGTCGGAGTATCGACCGCGTTGGCTCCGAACTCAGCCGAAGTCTTCCCCGAGTCAGCGCCTTGTTGCGTATTTGCGCATTATATCCTGACCAATTTCAGTGACGAGGGAGACAATCAGTATCTTACCACTGTGCAAATTGGAACCCCTCCCCGCAACTTTAGCATAATCTTGGACTCAGGCTCATGTACGCTATATCTCAGCGTGCGCCCGCCTGGTTCCTATTGACTGTATTGCCAGCATTCTTTTGGGTCGAGTCTGCAGAAGAGTGCAACGTGAATAGTGGCGGATGTGTAGTGCGCCACGCGTTTCCGCTGGCCGCTCGATACACTGACACTTTCTGCAGGGAAAGCAGCGAAACCCTACGTTCCTCAGCGGCCCACAGTCCAGCTCTTTCGTCAACACATTGAGGCCATGGAATGAGGAATATGGCTCGGGCAGCGCCTCCGGGGATATCGTCACGGATAAGGTTGTCCTTGGTGGTATCCACATCAACAACCTCAGTTTCGGACTCGCGCACGAGATTAGTGCGGAGTTCCTTGAGCCCACGCTCGCAAACGGTCTGATGGGGCTTGCCAAGGCAGTTCGCTCCGATCGTACTATCACTGGGCGCCGACTGAGATCATTGTTCGCAGGGTTCCAGTAATGGTGTGGCTACCGCCGTGCAGACCCTCAAAGAAAGCCGTCTCATCAGCGCAACAATCACCTCGTACCGCCTCCCCCGATCGCTCGACCATATCAACAATGGCGAAGTTACTTTCGGGTTTGCGCCCTCCCGGCCGTTCTGATTGCATGCTAACATAGTCGTTACCAGCGGTCTGGATCACAACAAGTTCGACAACAGCACACTTGTGACCCTAAATGCTACGAATGATGACCTTTGGTTCGTACCACTGGGGCAGGTATCTGTTAATGGTGCTACTGTGTCCGTATCAGGCAGTAGGAAAGCTCTCATGGACACGGGTACCACCTTTCTCCTTGTCCCGTCAACGGACATCGATGCCCTCCACGCGAATATTCCCGGTGCCAAGAAGACCGGGTCGGGATCGTACACGATCCCATGTTCCACGAACGCCAGTGTCGCGTTTGAATTTGCGGGCAAATCTTTCGCTATCAACCCCGAGGATCTCACAAATAGTCGCGCTACCGGGGACTGTAGATCCCGTATTGCAGTTGGGAGCCAGGCGAACCAATGGACGGTGCGCAACATTGTTTCCCAGGTCGTTCTGTGTGGCTCAAATATTCACAGCTCGGTGACACCTTCCTGAAGTCAGTCTATTTTTCTACCAACGCCGATGACAATACAATCTCTCTGGCGCGGCCGGTATAAGAGAGAGTTGATAGGACAAACAGGCACTTTGCAGTCTTGACGGCCCTGCTGAAGTGTGCGTGATTGCGAATTCTATCCTCGGTCAAACGATGTCCAGGGCCGTCGGTCTTCCGCGATTCGTTTCACTATTTTTGAAGCGTGATTTCTCTCCGATTGAAAAAATAGATGTGCATATAATGAAGGTCAGAAGCAAGTAAATAAGACCTGGGTGGAGGCAGGATGGGCCGCGTCTGCGCACCATATGGAATCCTCGCTATTCACGCAGCCGTGGTATTCGGGGCCGAGTCATATGAATGAGTCAATGAAGGGGTTTTTTCTTTTTCTGTTACAAGACTTCGTCGAAAGGACGGAGAAGCCGGAAAGACATTTTAAAAAAGCATATCATGAATTCCCTCGTAAACAGTGTCCTTGACAGCTTTCGGAGACTCCTGGTGATGGTGGCCGAAAGCAGAGTGGCTCGAGAAGGTGTTTTTGCAATTCAATGGAAGCACAATATGCAGCATGGCGTCTCTGAAATCCAGCTTTGGAAATGGGCCTGCTGAGATAGCCACGGCCCATTGGGGTTTGAAGGGGAAGAATAAGACCCAGAGGCGGAAGGGCCTCACCTGCATCTGGATTAGCGCCGTTTCATTACTGCGCAGAAGTGTCCGCTCGATTCGGACCTGGGACATGTCGAAGACCTCCTTAACAGTGGCCACATTGTTTTGTTATTTTCTTGCCCGATTTTTTATTGCCGAGATAGACGGTTTGGGGGTTGGTTGGGTTGGTTGGAAATCACGAGAGGGGGCTGACAGTGAATGCAATTAGATTTTAGTTTCAACCCAGATACGAGGTATGTAAGAAAGTAAATAAGACCTAGAAGCGGATGGCCCGCATCTGCGTACCATATTTGTGTTGTGATCCTTCCGTCAATTGATGCACCGTTCAATTCGGGGCCAGGTCGTAAGAATCGATAAAGTGATTTTTCTTTTTCTTTTACATGACTTTGTCGAAAAGACGGAGAAGCCGGACAAGATGTGCGTGAGACTCGATCGACAGGAAGAAAACCAGGAGCTCCTTCATAAAACGAAATCTCGCTAGGTTGCGCCGGCTGGCAGGAAGCCTCTACACAGGTATTGGTACATGACGGGTACCATGATTTGGTTTGGACGTCTGTATTTCAACCCGCATCTCCAATCTCACAAGTTGTTTGCAGCAGTTACAGACATCGAAATCATTGGATGTCTCTCAGAATGATAGCCTACGCAACCGGCCGATACTGAATGGTATCCGAGCAGGACTGGTCACTAAGGTTGGCGCCGGGAGCGCCGATTGAGGATTTGAAAGGGAGAACAAGACCCGGAGGTGGAAGGGCCGCACCTCGATTAGCTCCCAGGGTTTCACCCCAGATACACGGGTACGGTATCCCACAGGTCAAGCAGAATGGATCCCTTTGATTAAGTGGAAGAATGTAGGTGCATAATGAGGGTTAGAAAGAAGTAAATAAGACCTGGAGGCGGAACATCTGCATACTACGCTGCGATTTAGCTCAAGTGATGCAGATGGACCTCGTTCGATTCGGGGCTAGGTCATGGATAGGTGACAACGACTTTTTCTGCCTCGCATGGACAGGACCGGAAGACACAGATGTGGGTGACACAAGAAGCTGTAGGACAAACGCGAATCTGAATGCGCCACCCTCGGACTGGCTAAATTCCTCGTTGAGTTGTATCCTCAACTTTTCCCGGGCCCTCTATTCACTCCTCCAAGTGGAAAAAAGAGATGTGTGTATGATGAGGGTCCGAATAAAGTAAATAAGACCTGGAGGCGGAAGGCCCGCATCTGCATACTATGTGTTGATCCCCCCGATTGATGCAGATGGGCCCTGTTCGATTCGGGGCCAGATCATGCGTGGAAGCGCTCAATTTTTTTTTGTTCCGTATGGACAGGACGTGAGAGACAAAGCGTCGAGACAACCGTGGACGCTAAATGCACCACTTCGGACTGGCCAAATTTCTCGTTGAATTCTCCCCTTGATTCACTCATCCAAGCGGAAAAAAGCGATGTGTGCATAATGAGGGTCCGAAGAAAGTAAATAAGATCTAAAGGCGGAAGGCCCGTAGTTGCATACTATCCTACGATTCAGCTCAAGTGATGCAAATGGAACCCGTTCGATTCGGGGCTAGGTCATTTGATGGCTTGATCAATGTTTCTTTTTTTGTTTCCCGCAAGGAAAGGACATAAAGACAGAAGAGGCGGGGAGAAACCGTGGACCTTGAATGCGCCATTTCGCAATGGCCAAATTTATCATTGAATTGTGCAGAGTACTACATCAGGAAAGACCTCCTTTGGCAATAAGGTCAGATTTCCCCGAGAATATGGGTAATCCTGCCGCATTTCCTTCCTTAGGTCAATTAGCTTTCTAGTGACCTCCAAATCAAGCTAGGGGAAATAAGAACTTATTTAGCCAAGCTTCCCTCACAATTTCCGATGGTCCTCCAGTCTGGTAGGTTGCATAATCGGTTCGCAAAATGCCCCGGGATCAGAAAACAGAGTAGTCATTGAAGATAGCTACAACATCGTATACTACATCTTTGATAATATGCATATACATCCAATGCCCAGCAGCCCCAGCAGCATGGTCAACGCTTGTATGCAAGGTAATCATCTAGAACAATGCATATTAGACACGAGATCGTCGCTGACAGCGCTGGCAGAAAGCGGGACGTACATTATAAAACCCTCAGCGCATGCAGACTCTGATGATGGCAGGCCACCCTGTGAATCGGTCAGCAGATGAGATGGGGAATGTGGTACGACAGCACACATTACCAAGAATGGTGTTCGGTGCACCATTCGGATTGCGGAGGACAACTAGTTCAACCTGTTATGCAAGCATAGCCGCATGAGAAACAAAACAAGCGGCAGGCCTGACATCCTTCAGAGGCAGAAACCCGCCGCAGTGAGGGCAGACAGTAAGAATTTAGGAATATGAGACATACCCATAGTTCCTTGATTCATACAGAAGCCTATAGTCTGTACAAAGCATCAACACGGGATAAAGACGAAGTAATACACACGTGTGTGAACGGCGCGGAGCCGGTGACTGTATCCGTGAGGAAAGGAAGCATATGAGAGCCTGTGCACGTACCGGGCATGGTCATTTGTGGATGGACAGACTTGAGGAGTCAAGTGGTCAGATCTCGAAGAAACAATCAGTGCCGAATGAATCCAGGCCCTCTGGATAAATGTGGGCGCACTGGGACCAAAGCTAGAGAGCGAAAAGCCGTACTTACAGGAGAATAAGGTAGGGTTTAACGATGATGAGGAGATACATGACGATGGAACGAGTCTGAGGAGGAGTCAGGGGATGTGGAAGCCGATGAAGTCGAGACTGGTGAGCGACGAGATGGGGGAAAGAGAGAAAGGTTGTTTACAGTTATTGCTCTCGCTTTCCGTTTACGGACTCCAACCATCTTTTTGATGGCACGTGTGTTCGGTGCCTGGTGCCTGGGCTGTGCAACGTTTAGGGCCGGAGTCTCGGCAACGGACTACAATTCTTGAACATCATCGACACCTGCGAACGCGAGCTTTGCATAAGCTAGGTATCTTCTGCTTGTCCCCATTAACAATTTGGCATGAACTGGTGGTGTTTCCCGACCCCGAAAAAAATTTACCGCCGAGGTTTGCATGGATGAACTCTGGAAAATGTGGAAATCCAACTAATTTGGTCTCATTACCTACATTCGGTCACTTGGGAAATGGGCCACCAAATTACCCCTAAATTAGTGAAGGGGTTTTTTCCTGATGTACGTGAATTTCGATGCTAGGAGCTGTGGGTGGGCTGAGAAGCTGAGGTGGCAATACAATTCAGCGTCACGGTTGTATTCAATTCAATGGATGCACCTGGCTGCACAATCGAGATCCAGCATTCAAAATGAGCCCACTGAAACACTGTGCACTTTAAAATGGTATAAACATTCTGAATACGCTCCAGAGGCGGAACGACCACGCCTGAATCCATTCCTGTGGCCGCACGTTGTACAGGTGTACCCTTTTCGATTCGGGGATGGGACATTAGAGTGGATGTACTATCAGCGACTGGGAAACGAGCCACCTTGGCACTTTTGAGCTCTGGACCCCTGATAATGAACAGTAAAGGGCGGGGTATGTACCCTAAAGTAAGGACAGACATCCTAAGAGTCGATTAGGATATTTTTTGGTAATTTTAGACCTCGTTGCTGACCCTGCTAAATTTATTTTTGACGCTGCCCCAAAATGGGCCAAAAACGGGGTATCGAGCCACCCCGCCAAATGATCATTTCCCACACGTACTCGGGGCTCAGGTGAACTTAAAAACACTCAAGGGGTTCTAATCCCTTGTTCTATACATTTGAGACACACATATGAGGTATACAAGGGTTTCAATTAGAGGTACCGGTGGATGGCCTTCCGGTAAATGAGGTATGTCGTTCATTATTCTGTTGATTGGTATGTCTTTCGCGGTCGTTCCTTATTTGAACGAGCACTTTCAATCTAGGCTTGGTGCGTACATGCTTACTTGTTCTGCAAGGGGTTTATGTAAGATTCAGCTGCGGTCATTCCCTTGTCGAAGAGTCCACTCATTTGCTCGGCCTCAGATAGTATGGAGGTGTCGAGAAGGAAAACCAGGGAGGCGATTGTCGCGTCATCGCAGACCAGGGTCGTATTATGTGTCTAAATTTATGTAAGGGCCGGCTGGTACTGCAGCGAGAGGAAACAGATTGAGGCTGGATTGAGGAGGCAGAAATGGAGGGGGAGCTAGGTCACTGAGGGCTAGGTACCATCCCTGCCCCTAGTACGTAGGACTGGCCTACGCGAGTGAGGTGGGCCCGTCTAAGTGACGTAGGCCACTAGGTCTCTAGACGGAGATAGACCAAAATAGGGCCGGCTAACACGGCCTAGACCACTTGGTTGCCTAGGGACCCCTGAAGTGAGTGGCCCCAAAAAAGTAGACCTCTGCCAGCCTCTGCTACTACTGCAGAGGTAGGTAGGTAGGTAGGTAGGTAAATTGGCATCAGATTCCGTACAGTCCGCGACGTCGAGGCATGATGGAGGTGGACGGAAAGCGCCGTCTGTTCGCTTGTCCGAGTTTCCCGCTTGTAAAGTTCAAGTTGTATCCAGAGAACATTGATGGTAAACAGTTTTTATCAAGAGAGATATACGTCTCTAGATACCCCCAGCGGATTCAATCCTCTGTGAGAATTGAGCACCCCTACTTTTCTTGGATGCTGCGGTTGACACGCGAGTGTCCATCTAAATATAGAGACCGCTTATATTTGGCGTAATTTTTTTTGCTCTTGACAACTTTCCTGCCTATACCTCGACGCTCCGTGCCCCCCACCCTCCCTTTCTACCGCCCCCTCATTCATATTCACGAAATGCGCTTCGGTCTCTGCCTTCTTCCGTTCGCTTTTCCCCTGGCCCTAGCTGCGCACCAGCGCCGCACGAACCACCGGGAGCTTTCCAGGCGCGCAAAGGGTGATCTCCTGGACAAGCGCGACACGTACACTGGCGCCAGATGGACGTACTATTCCACCGGCCTGTCCGTCCTTGCTTTTTTTCCTTTGTGGCGGCCTCATCTTATTTGCGTTCCAGAGGCGCTTGTGGTGGAACCAACTCGGACTCGGACTTTGTAAGATTAATTACCCCCCCACGTAGAATCCGTGTCTTACCTTTCTAGATTGTGGCCCTCAACCAGGATGTGAGCTGGCGGCCCATTCTCTCCGCTTGAGCTTTGTTCACGCCACCCCCGAGACGTTCGGAACCGCCTACCCCAGTGAATACTGCTACAAGCAGATCACCATGACGTATAATGGGAAGACGACTACGGCCACCATCGTGGACTCTGTCCGTGTCTTTTACTTTCCCTTACTCTCGCACCCCAACTCACCGTCCAATATTGTAGTGCCCCGGTTGCCCCTCCCCCGGCGGCCTTGATCTCTCTCCGGGTCTCTTCTCGTTCTTCGCAGACGAGTCCGTCGGCGTCCTCTACGGCGACTGGAGCTTCGTCGATGGGAGCGGGGGGAGCGGTGGTGATACCACGACCAGCACCACCCAGCAGAAGACCACGACGACGGCTGCCCCCCCTACGACGACTGCGCACACGACCACCTCAACGACGAAGGCTGCTGCGCCGACCACGACGACGCAGGAGGCGAAGCCGACCACCAGCACCACCGCCCCCGCGGCACCGAAGGTGACCACCACCGAGGCGAAACCGACCACGTCCATCACCGAGGCGGAGCCGACCACGACCACGGAGGCGAAGCCGACGACGAGCACCAAGGCGACTACCACCGCCGAGCCCACCACCACCACGGAGGCGCCCGAGCCTACCACGACGACCGAGACGCCCACCACGACCGAGACGCCCACGACGACCGAGACGCCCACGTCCTCGGTCGTCAAGGTCGCCCCGACCTCGTCCGTCGTCAAGGCCGTGTCCTCGTCCATTGTGAAGGTCGCATCCTCGTCGGTGGTGCAGGTCGCGTCCTCGAGCGTGGCCGCCGTCCCTACCACCACCCCCGCGGTCGTGGGCAACGTCGCCTCCGAGCCCGACGCCGACACCGCGTCCACCTCCAGCGCTGCGGCCGTGCCCATCAACGGCGGGCTCAGTGAGGGCACGGGCGGCGCCGCGGCGCTGCGTTCCAGCAGCGCGCTCCTGGGCGCCGTCGTGCTGGCTGTCGCTGCCATCCTGGCATGAGCGCCTCATCCCACTCGTACCGTACCGCATTCATTCTCTTCCCACATTCCCTGCTCTCGTTCCCGCTATCGCTCTCCGGACAGTCGTTACTCTCGCACACCACCATAGACATAACGCGCATAGATCACACACGTTGCCCTTACCGTTATCCACGTATACCTTCACGCCTCCCTCAGCGGATGCCCTTGATCTGCGAGCCAGATCACCGTTACCACTTAGCTAGCTACGCCCTAGTTTGCGCCTAGCTGGCCCTTACCCTTCCCACTGCTTCTGCTTGCACATACATACTGCACGGGTTACTTAATGCTATCGCTATTTGCTAATACTTGCTGCGGCGTTTTTCGGTACTGTGTACACAACTTGCTCTAACTTGCTTGAATAATACATGAATATCGCATACAGTTTTGTATGCTACATGTATCAGCGGTGCGGTGACCCGCGGTGATCTGTGATGCGTGACGTCACCTCCGCCAAATTTCACCCGCTGGTGACCCCGCCGAATATATTGCCTCTTTAGGGCTCCTCAGCTTCCCGTTTTGTATGTCCTCGATCGAATGTAACGATGATTTCGATGTCCCGACCGAAATAAACCCGGTCGAAGAATTGACGTTCCGCTCCGACCGAAGAAATCGAAAGCCGATCTCTTCGTTCTCCACGATCGAGCCGCTCACAATACTGCATAAAATGCGAACATTAATACAATGCAATTTTGTTTCACCTCTAGATCTCTCAACCCCACAACGGAACAACTTGAACGCCGTTATGACCCTGCGGACTTGTAAGTTCTGCAATAAATGTTGTACTCTGGAACATATTATCATTCTATCCATAGAGCTCGTTTAAAGCGCTCCGATTTAGTGGCCCTTGTACAGCGACAGCTGGACAAATGGCCAGCACAGACATTGGGAAAATTCAGGTCCCAGAAAACAAACATGGATGTCATGAAGACTGCCCTTACCAGTGCCAACTCGCAATTTACAACCAACAAACCTGCAGAACGGCCGGTTTCACCAATTGTTGGCAATCTCTGGCTCCCTCCTCCTAGGCCTCCTTCTCCCGGACCTTCGGAGAGGCCAGCCCCCGGGGTCATTGGTATATTTTGCTGCTTATTGTTCATGAGGTATTGCGGCTCATGCTTTCTTCTAGTACAATCCAAACCTCCATCTCCCTCGGTTATTTGTAGCTTTTTCCGGAGGCATATTCATTTGACTGAGTTATATACCAAGACCAGTCCGGAGATTCCTCCAATAGTGCCGCTCATAACGTCATTAATCCTGGTGCAGTGTTTCTCTGTATTCTTCCTGAAGAAAATCCAACTCATGTTCGTTTCTCAGCTCCCCAATCTCTGTCTGAGTACCGGCCAATTCTGCTCTTAGTAGAAGATACACGGTCAATTGGTGAGAAGATCTCTCACCGCATTCATATCTCGGTCATGAACCCCGAGAATAGGTGGGCTCAGAGTTGATCTCCTGCGCGCAGGAGATCATGTGCCCGTGACCATCATCACATTTGTTTGTTCTCATCCGTTTCCGGCCTAATTGGTGTTCTCGTTCATCGATAACTACGCGCGTGTACTGTATACGATCAATGAGAACTGTAGCTTGTTCTTTCCCTCATCATCTCTCCCTTGTAACCTCCCAGTAACACACCATGGGCCGAGAGACTGTTCACTCCCAGATCACCAACTCCTATCTCAAACATATGGCCGTTCGGGACCTGCTGACTCCCTCTATTGATGACGACGAGGACATCGATGACGATGGGGATGCAGAGGGAGAGCTGCTGGCCAAGGAGGCCCAGTTACGACTTGATCTGGCTATTCTGGAGGCCATAAAGTTGACCCGTTACTTGCGAGGGCGTTCACCTGTACCCAAATCGGGGAACCTCCACCTTGCCTGGGAGTACGCAGAAAACCCGGAGGATCACGGCCGTTTTCAAGGGATGCTTCGCGTCTCCCCCCTGGTGTTCACAGTCATCCTTGAACTTATTAAAAAGCACCATGTTTTCACCAACAACTCGCATGTTCCCCAAACCCCTGTCGACATCCAGCTTGCTGTTACCCTGTATCGTCTGGGACACTACGGCAACGCCGCCTCACTCGAGGATGTGGCAAGACTTGCAGGAATCAGTGAAGGTTCTGTTGAAGCCTTCACATATCGATGTTTCGACGCAATTGAAGATTTACACGACATGTTTGTTCGCCCGCTGACTGCTGCGGAAAAGGAGCATGAAAAGGAGTGGATGGACCAGCACCTAGGATTTAAAGGCTTGTGGCGCGAGGGGTGGATTATGTATGATGGTACCATCGTTGTCCTTTACGCCAAGCCTGGGCTTAATGGTGACGCCTATTATACACGCAAAGCGAATTATGGATTGAATGTTCAGGTGTGTCGTGCACGAATGAAGTTTGCAAGCAACTAATTCAAATGCAGGTTGGGAATATTCCCTCCAACCTCCGAATTCGTGATTACTGCCATGGTTTCACTGGCTCTGCTCACGACGCCGCCGCATTTTAACATACCGCAGCTGTTCTGACCCCAGACTACCTTTTTGAAGGGGAAGAATTTGCGTGGGGAGATTCAGCATATACACTAAATGCACGCACCATTCCTGTTCATCGACGGCCCGCTGCACTCATCCCAGAGAACGCCATGTTTGACAAAGCCGTCTCTCATTTGCGAGTTCGATCCGAGCACTGTATCGGTGCACTGAAAGGTCGATGGCAATGCTTGCGCGATCTCCGCATAAACATCAACTCAATTGAAGACCATGAACGGGCCTGTCGCTGGATCACAGTTGCAATTATCCTCCATAACCTGGTCATTGACGTTGAGGGAGAGGAATCGGCAGCAGCATTCGGAGGCCTACATGGCACGGCTGAAGAACAGCAAGATCGTGGAGACCCAGACCAACCACGCGAGCGGGAATACACAGATGATGAGGGCGAGCAAAAGCGAATTAGATTAACCGCAGAACTACTGGCCCACAGGGGGGGGAATGTGTAGGTATTGAATAAAATTATGGGTAATTAAAGCGAATGAGTAGGAAGAGAAACGGTGAAGTAAAGAGACATAATAATTTTCGGAGGTATTAGAATTCATTGGGAAGAGACTTGCCAAGCTCGATGTCCCATACCGGGGAAAGATGACCAATACGAGGGGATGAGCGATGCGACCTGGGAGTCACCACAGCACAGCGTGGGGTGCGTGGGGTGCGGGGGGTGCGGGGAGTCTTGACAGGGGGAACATCAAGCTCCGCTATCTTCGCCCTCGTCTCCTCGGTGGTGTAGATACCGTGCTTGAGCATCTCCAGAAGCTGTGCCTTCTGTGTGACGAGGAGGCTTTGCCGGCGATGCTCAGCTTGCGCATCAGCACGCTCACGCGCGAGCTTAATATTTTCACTGCACATGATCAGGAAAACAATTTCCACATGCGGACGAAAACACTTACCGAGACAACTCAATGATAAAGTCCTCCAACGAGCGTTTCTTGGGAATGTTCTTGATCGCTCCACGAGCCTTCTCCATCGCATTACTGAGATCTGCACCGAAGGTGGATGGCTTAGGCCCCTTGACCTGCTGCCCACGAATGCGGTTATTAGTACAGACTGCACGCGACGACGGCGATGAGCCCTGGTCATCGGGATCCTCAGGGTCATCCATTTGAAAGGAGATGGGCGGAGCTGAAAGGTTGCGAAGGACGGGGTCAATCTGCGAGTCATCAACTTGATTTTGGGTCGGAGGCCCAGCCTGCTGGTTATGGACGACTTGACGACCGCGGGGACCAGTCCCAGTTGTTATCAGGGGAGGGACGACATTGGGGCGGGTGCTGAGGAACTTGTGGAGCTCGGAGAAGTAAGGGAAGTCCGTGGTTATTTGTTCTAGGCCAGCGTTAGCGAAAGATACAAGTTCTGACAAAATTATGACGCACCCCAAAGATTCACGGCCGCAGCGGGGGTATCATGGTGCGGACCATCATGGGGGATATAGTAGTCGAGGTAGTGATGAACCCCCGACGCTTCGTCGTCCTCGGGAGCACCCACCCCACCACCAGTCTGGCGAAGAAGTGCAGA
Source organism: Mycena maculata (assembly GCA_029448575.1). Classification (NCBI taxonomy): domain Eukaryota; kingdom Fungi; phylum Basidiomycota; class Agaricomycetes; order Agaricales; family Mycenaceae; genus Mycena; species Mycena maculata. Next base: position 166,637 of record JARJLG010000152.1, read on the forward strand.
CTTTTCCTTGTAGATTTTACAGAGACTATAGGTCGTAAGCATGTGTTCCGGAGCATTCGAAGCGACCGTACTCATCGGTTTTCCCTTTTACACGCTTGCCCAAGGTTTTGGGATGATCCTGGAACTCGCCGGGAAATAATTTCTGCGCAATCCGCTCATAGACCGTGATTTTGTTGTCTCCAGAGGTATTCGGACACAAAGGACAAGGTAAGAGGGGCAGTAATAGGTAGATGTGATGTCCATACCTCCTTTGGGTCCTGCTTGCCAAAGAGAACGACGAAATTCTGTTTTTCCTGAATGATGTCGACGAGACGCCAAATTAGAAGGCCATCATTTGCAGACCACTGGATAGGGGGAAGGGAGCTTTTTTCTTTCGGGGGAGGCATGGGTAGAGTATTATGAAGAGGTGTGATAGGATTTGTAGATAAATGAAGGTGGTATAAGTGAGAGAGAGCAAGCGATCTTTTTTTCAGACGGTAGAGGCTCTTGGGATACATAGATAAATAACTACCAATTGTGACGATCAGCCATCGGCACATGATCTCCTGCGCCTGCGCCTGCGCGCAGGAGATCAACTCTGAGCCCACCTAATGCTGCAGCGTGCGGATGGCAAGCAAGTTCACAAGAGATAGTAGATGAGTTGCAAGCATCGATTGCTGCATTCAGAGGTACCACACATTCGTTGTAATCTGGCCTTGTGACTAAAACAATTTTCAAGGCCCGGCGAGAATTGGGAACTCGGATCCTGAGAACGCTGGATATACTATTTTTCTGGCGACTGTAACTGGGCCAGAGTATCAGGCAAATGATGCCCCATCCAATCCAATTCTCGCGGCCGTTCCACAGAGTGGAACACTGAAGTTAACTGTTTCTCACATTGGAGTACTACTTTTATTATTTGTTTTCCATGTACTAATTTGTCTAATTACTTTAGGGAGCGGTCAAGTGATTGCGGTCCGAGTCTCTACCCGACGTTGAGGGAGAGCTCTCCACGTCTACACAGGCCAACATCGATCTTCAGTCCCTAGTATCATCTAGCAAGAAAAAGAAACCAATTATCGAGACACTGGCCGAGAAAGAACTCATATGGATCACGGAGAAGGCCCAAAGCACCGCTGGCTTCAATGAGTTTGAATTGAACCAGAACCAACGCCTCGGTAATTCGGAACGGGTCAGGTACTGGCAATTTGCAGCGGCCTTTTCTGCCACCTATTACAAGGCCCAATGGCCTCATGGTATCAAGCTCTCTGTAAGTGTGTCCACTAAATGTGTTCATCTGGATTCAAATCATCTTGATAGGGCGCAAAAACGGTGAGAAAGAATGTGATTAAAGCTGCACTTGGGATGGAAACCACTATGCTGACTCAGGCACTTAACATGGCCAAGATTGTCGGGATTTATTATGATAGACCTCACCAATCTTCTGAGGTTGTGGAAAGGATCGATTCCGGATCTGATTCTGCAGGTTCAGAGGCGTTGGTAAATTTCCTTGTCCAGTGGGAGAAAGATCATCCACTCAGCACCAGTTCTCTTTAAATGTATTTCTATGACCTGTATTTCCCGGGTGAAGAAAGCTTGAACTGGACCTGAATGGGATGAAACGGCACCAAAAACAGGGGTGTTTCCAAACGCCTGTGGCAAGCCGAAAGGTCGTCATAAAATTCGGAAAAAATGGGCCAAGGCATCGGAGCATGTCCAAAAGTCAGTTGGAGCAGACAGCCAGGCAGAAAAGCGGCGGGACGGACCAGAAAACAGATGTGACGCCATGGGGGGTAAAGGCCGCCCAATGCCCCAGACGTTCTGGTAGCCATTCCGTCCATCATTTTTTGCCGAAACTCGCGTGGCATGGATCACGAGGGCCGGGATGGCTACCGAAATTTCTTTGTATTTCTGTCGAACCGATACAAGGGGTAAAATGACTGTAGCATACATTTAGAGGCCTTGTATATGTAGGTACAGTACCCATATGTTCCTCAGTGGGACCATCGCAGTAATACATCCTCCTCCTCCTCCTCCGAACATCTGGGTCACCGAGACAGTAGATACTGACTCATACTGTACTATTATGACCAAAGGTTCAGGTGACGGGTGACAGAGGGTCATGAACTGAACAATTTTGGCCTAGGTGACGGTGACATTGCGATTTTGCAGCCCCCCAAATAGACCTAAAAACATTCAAAAAATCTAGTCCGGCAACTGCCGGACGTCCCTATATGGTAATTTCCCCTGATTGCCGAGAAATGAACACCAAGTTCAGTGAACAATTGAGGTGACAGGTGACATACCGTGAACCTTTGGTCGTAATAGTACAGTACCTGAGGCAAGCCTCTATAACTCTAGGCCTAACCAGTGTGGCAGGATGGCACGGCTGATACCCGGACAGAGTTGAAGTGTAGATTCACAGATGTTTGGTGGAAATGAAATATCTGATGTATTATGTTTACAACCATAAAGGAGGATGATGGAGGGGTAAGAGACGCGTGGCAGCTGAGACGGAACGAGCCGCTGTCAATTACCTCACTCCGATCAACCAATCAGAAGACGAATAACGATGAACATTCTGGAGTTTTTTTTTTTTGTCAGTGCATTTCATTGCAAACTATTGGGTTTAAACTTTAATTAGGGGTCTGAATCGTCTGATAGCATGCCCCCTCCTCACCATATAGTTTTTAGATTGTCCGTACGTCTGAAATCGCGTGCACGATTTCGACCGAAAGGTCCTCAACTTCTCATTACTGTAGATAGTTCCAATACGATCTTTTGCCTGAACCACCACATCAACAAAAATCCCCGAGGTACGCAAGATGCATTTGAATGACTCTAATGCTGTGAGGTACTCTCAGAAGCTGTTTGTTCCCTTCTGAGGCAATTGAAAGAGAGTCTCAAATCAATTATTCCAGCAGTGTAAAAAATTAGAGTTGCTTTTGTATGTACAATAATTAAGGTCAACGGAGTACATGGCAGGCATTCTTGAAGCATGCGCCCACGGTCCAGCAAGCCATCGGCCTCGAAGTAGTAGCCCTTGAGCCAGCGGCTCGGCTCGGCTCGCACACATTCCCCACGCCAGCCCCGTCCTTACCACGGAATGCCGAGCACGCATGCGGCACACGGCAGCAACACGACTCAGCAAGAGATTACAAGAGAAAGGAGCGGAGCGGAGAGAATCGAGACAAAAATGAAGTAGAAAGCACTGTACGTACCTCAGATGCGACTTTGACGCACGACCGCAAAGGATTCGGGGAGCATGCACTGGAAACGTGTGCGTTTGTGAAATCAGCGACAACAAGTGCGATGGGCCAGGGTAGGGGTATATCTGGGAAGTAGTCAGCGCACGAGATTCTTGGAATGCAAACGAAAAATTAGAGGAAAGACGAAAAAGGAAAGGGATCCGAAAGCAGAGGGACGTCGGGAATGTGCGTCCGGCGCCAAGGAGCGGCAAGGGACGATGGGCGGGATGCTAATGCACCATTCACGGTGCATCCGAGGGCCGCATGACACAAGAATGAAGGGGGGGACCTACTTTGGTAAAACCGACCCCGCAACCCGATTGGGCGAGGGAAATTCGCGCCGACTTGAAGTGCCGCGTAGAGAGCGCTGGGCCGGGGCACGGAATACGAAGGTGAAGTGGAGGGAAGGGGCCGTGCCTCCTGATCTACCAGCCGCGGAAGAAGAAGGAACCCGAAAAAGAAAAAAAGAGAGGGCGGCACTCACCCACCCCAGCGTCTCGGGCCCCAGTCCGACTCCTCCCTGCGTCCGATGATAAGCCGTGAAATTTGCGAAACCTCAAATTTTACGAATGCATGACATTCAGCGCTCATCCAGAGGTTGGCGTGAGCTCCAAACGTGCAACCCAGAGCCATATTGCATTATCATCTTAAACTGGCAATAACAGCTTATTCCTGGAAACTTCACCCTTGGGACATTTGGGGGTTGAATCCGGATTAAGGCTTAAAGCCCATACATCAAAGTCCTGAAACACCCTCTATACGTGGGAAGGCAAAGCAATGCTCACTATCAAAGGGAGAATCATATTATCCACCTCTGGCATTTATTGGCACGCTGGGAACCTTATTCGGGAGGGAAACACCTAGTTGTTTACACGACTTTGGCTTACCCGACGCGACGCGATGGGTCACCTGATCAAGGCCTGGACCTACAATTATTACTCCTATACACCGGATCCGCGACAGCGCGATCACCCGATAAGCCGCAGGCCGGATTAAGCTTGTACTGCGTGTTTCTGGATACCGATTAAGAGCATCTGGGGTATCATTGGAAAGGTATTAAACCATACAATCCAGTCAACGATACTAGAAGTTGAGGCATCTACCACAGAGGAGTCAATTATCCTATTCAGGGGACTAATTACACATATAATCCCCTGATCAACGGGAGTCATTAGACAAACATATAGGAGGGCTCAAGTAGCGAATAGGAACACCAGAACGCGCTCCGCTGATACCGATTTCAGGCTAATTAATTAAGTAGAATACCCGAAGCCTAGTAATCACGCACATGTAATAGTTTTTGTACAGTATATAAGGAGGGCAGAACTAGGGAGGACGGCACTGAATCAAACCCCAGAAAGTGAGGAGCAATACAGCCCTTGCGTACGGAGTTGAAGTTTAGGCTTGAATCTTTGGCTGTCAATTAGTCTCAGAATTTAAGTTCAGTTTTGGAATAGCATCAGTGGGATTTATAAGTGTCAGTTACGGGGCGTGAGCCATAGTTACGGGGCGCGAGCCAAGCAAGTTTGAGGCGCGAGCCAAGTCAGTGGAATAAGGCGTGAGCCAAACAACCGAGTCTAAACAGCCCACCAGATTAATAGTCCACCAAAAACAAACCGGTCTAGAGCCGTTATATCTGCATAGTTGGGAAACTTAAATCCACGTTGGGAACCAACCAATAAATTCAGGTTGTGTCTTGAACGCCACTTCAAGAAACTAGTTGAGACTTAGCCACCCTTGGGGGAACGGGAATTGAGTACTTTCGTGACAAATACATTTACTCGTGGTTTCCTTGGACCTATACTTGTGTCCAAAAAGACCCGAATCTCGTCAGTGTATCAAGGTCATTAAGGGAGTGTGTTGGTGTTGGAGTCTGTCTATTGTCGGTTTAGTCATGCTTAATCTCACTTTGTGAGTTAGGTGTAACTCAGTCGTTCGATAGGGGGGATTTTGGCAGTTGCATATTTAGACTGTTGAACCTGAGCAACCCTTTCACCGAACACACTTCCTTGTCGTCCACTGCGCGTGGCGTGCTGCTTCGTCGGGAACCAATGTCTGAACGATGTGACGCGCCGCACGGTGCCTATGGGGGAGCCGCAATATTAGCATAATGTGTCGAACGAGAGAGGTGGGGTGGAGGGGAGCGAAGGCAGCGGATATGGAGAACAAAACGGGAGAAGTAAAGGAGTGGGGCGAGTGACAAGACACAGATGACAAAGGCAAGTCGTCACTCACCTACCCCAACGTATCCTCTGATCCCTGCTCCTCCTTGTATCCGAGCACACCTTACTCTTCTTACACCGTGAACGTATTGCGCCTGGCACGCTGCTGCAGAATGAGCAGCGTCTCGACGACGTGCACCTGAGAGATCAAGGGTATGAGCATTACTCATTGTGCCAGAGACGAAGGGGAGGGGAGGCGGCGGATGGGGACAGCGATGAGCAGGAAGGTGATAAGAGGAGGAGCATGGTCCCGGCGTAGTTTGGAAGACGTTGACACACAGATATTATCGTTGAAAGAAGAGGACTCCAAATGCCTGAGAATTGACGCAGGGTGATAGATACGAAAGTGATTTACTAGTTTTATAGGGAGATAGACTGGCGGACCGAGGGACAACATGCGGTTTCGGTCAAGCAGCAATGTGATGGCCGTCGGTCGATAGGCGGATCAAAAGTACGGCGTCATCTTGCCTCCGGCACTACACCATAGGGAGCGAATTGCCCTCCGCATCGCCGCTCCTGCCACCGGAACAAATCTTCCTCATCTCCGCTAACTCGCGCCCAGTTGGTATCCCGCAGCTCATCTTGGTCGCGAAACGGGCCCATTTCACCACCAATCTGCGTGTATACCAAGGTGTATACACTTACAGCTCCATAGGGTTGGACCCATCCTCCACTGCGTTGTTTATCGAGGACCAGAATGGCGGATGTCTTCCCCACCTTCAAGCTAGATCCTTTTATTCAGATCTTAGACTCGGGTTTCTGCCCCGCAACTACCTCTGGTTAGGAAACGTTTTACCCTCCGTATTATATTTCGAAAACTCGAACAGAGCCTGGTATGTAATGTAATAGTCAATTTGAAACGAAACTGAGACCCATCCTCCCCACTAACTGGCCACAGTCCCAGCCACGCAATACGCCTCCCCAAGGAACAAATTTGTGCACTCCGCGTTGATCTCCGGATTGAGGGCGGCGAACTGGGCGAGCATGAGGCCCCACTCGCCGACGTATCCCCCGACTCGATGGTGTAGTATTCCTCGCAGCCCTCAGCGGGCGTGAGCGACCCTGCTACGAGATTGCCCGGGGGCCCAGTGATGGCTGCGGTGGACACGCAGTACGCTTCCTCCGCGAAGAAGTTGGTGCATTCATCGTTGATCTTGGGGTTCAGCACGATGAACTGGGCGAGCGAGATGCCGAAGGTCTCCTCGACTGTAGCGCATGTGTCACCCGAGAGGGCGATGTAGTATTCGGTGCAGCTGCTCATGATGGTGCCGCTGGCGACGTTGGTGGGCGGCGGGAAACTGGAGGCCGAAGGTGCGAGGACACTTGACGATGTGGCCTGGCGCACTTCGTACTGGTGCGCAATTGGTGTGCTACGCACTCCAATGAAGGAGGCGGCGACGGCACAGAGGACGAAAGTGAGGAAGGAGGAGGGGGCCATGTTGACACTGGTTGAACATTTCACATTTTTGAGTGAAGAAATTGATAAAAAATGTCATTCAATTTATAGCCATTTTTCACTGAAAAAAGAAGTGAAAAATTTATCACATTTTCACCACTTTTTTGACTTGAAATCAAAGTGAAAAATGTGAAACAAATTTTGTGATGTTGTTAAGATGTTTCTTTTGCATTTTTTGACTGAACTCAAGGTGCAAATGATGGTGAAAAAATCAAAAGTTTTTTCACTAATTTTTTCACCAGAAATCAAAGTGAAAAATGTGAAACAAAGTTGGTCATATTGTTGAGATGCTTGTTTCGCATTTTTTGACTGAAACTCTAGGTGAAAAATGCGAAACATCAATGGTTGAACATGTCAAATTTTTGAGTGAATATTGTCTGCCTTTCACTGTTGGAGCAATTCAAGTTTTGTTGACGGAAAAATTGGTAAAAAATTCAAAATCTGTTTAGTACATTGTATTTTGGGTCCCAGTGGCATTTTAGATGTGTTTAAACCCCTGCATTCAGTTCTGGTGTACTTGGGTCCATGCCACCCACCATTCCCTCACAGATTTGCAATCTGAGCTGAAAATCAAGCAAAATGGCTGTTTTAATCAGTACTTGGCCTGTGGTGAGTCCAATCCCAGACGGATTTTGGGGCCCCGCGGCATTTTAGGTGCATTTCAGGTCCCTGCATCCATTTCTGGTGTGCTTGGGCCCATGTCGTCTGCCGTTGCCTCACTTTGTTTCACATTTTCCACTTTGATTTCAAGTCAAAAAAGTGGTGAAAATGTTTTAAATTTTTCACTTCTTTTTTCGGTGAAAAATGGCTATAAATTGAATGACATTTTTTATCAATTTCTTCACTCAAAAATGTGAAATGTTCAACCAGTGTGAGCGAGGACCTGCTTGGCTAGCAAACAGGCACCCGTATTTAAGGGTTTTTAGTTTCCCCATGCTCCTGTTGAATACTCCCACGTATATATTTCTTTTTTGTATTCCAGCACTGCCGCATCAGTCGACAGATGACTCGACCCCGGCTACCGAACACCTGTAGTATTCTTTGACCCTGACCCATCCACTTGGAATCTATCCTCTCTATAGAGCAAAACAATTCATCCTATTCATGAGGTAAAACTATATCCCAGGACTTGCAGAGCTGATGCTCTCCTGCATCGGCAGTGACAAGTGTTGCGTGAACCAGGAAATTTCTTATCATTGCATCACTGTCAAGACTCAATACTTAGTAATACGCATCCTCAACCTCTTTCGGCGACAATTCCGCGCTTAACTTGTGCGTTTCGGGCAATGGGGGCTCAACACGCCGTTGATCCTACGTAAACGTAATAGAAAGCAGACGGAAACCGTGGACATCAGGAATTTTGGTAGTACAATTCCGCGCCTAACTTCTAGGGACGGCGACGACCAGAACACAGTCGCCAGCGTCGTTGCTGCTGCGGAGTCCCGCCTCATAGCGAGCGGGGAATCCACAGCCAGCATGCGCACGGAAAGCACCCAACCAGACCGTGATACGCCATCATGATCATCTGGATGTGGGATCAAAACAGTTACATGCCGACGCTTCAAGCTCGCATCGGCGTGGCTCCATTCCGACGGTATAGTTACAGTTGTGGACAAACAAAGTCCACCAAAAAAAAATCGTATTTTTTTAGCCGAGATGAGTATGTCAATCGATAGATCTCATCAAGGGCTTCACGGCCATATATAATTCAAGCCAATCTATCGAGCCGTTCCTCGGCAAATGATGATTTTGTCACCGGGCGGTCAAAATTTTGGCGCCCGGCTAAAATTGATGGGAAAAATATGAAAATATGCGCAATCAACGTGTCTCATCGAGGCGCTTCCGGATCCGTAAAAATCCCAACGATCCATCGAGTAGTTCCTTCGAAAATAAATGATCTTCCTTTTGATCACATGGTCTGTTCCCGTGATCATTAAGCTCCGCGTGCACTTCGTGTATCATTATCTCATCTCTTTCCCTCTTCCTTCATGGCTGTCCGACGTGGTAGGCCCTCCAAACGCAGCAGAAAAAATATCAGTGGCCTCAGGAACCAATCTAGCAATATTCCTAGGCCAGGATCTTCCCGAGAGGCTAATACATGCAGTCCCAGCCCTCCGGAAATTCTAGCAAGTTCCCAAGAAGAGCTTTGCTGACTCGAAGGAGCTGACATTGAAATACTTGGTTGCTTGCCCACTTGAGGTGCTCCGGAGATTTATTGACAGGTCGTGGAGGTTTATGGGTGCTTATCAGGCGGGTTTGACTGGAAAAGCAGCCAAGTGGGCAGTGAGGCCACAGAAGCAGCACCGCTCGATCTCAAACAGGGTGTTGACCATAATTGAGGCCGTGGTTGAGTAATTATGTAATGACAGGTGGCTGTGTAATAAAAACCCCGATTTTCGCCAATCGCCTCAGATCATAAATCTGAGATTTGGATTTGGCCCAAAATTTTGGCGCCGGTAATTTGTGGTGGGAAAAACTTCGGAGTATTGAAATCAGGTCGAAATTAAATCAGGTGACTGCTGCAGACTATTTGCGGACTTTGTTTGTCCACAACTGTAAGCGCGTCGGAGGGCGCTTGCCAGTCCGGCGGCGTTTCCCATGCACATTTTTCCACAGCCCACCCGCCGCCGCAGTCAGTCCTACGACTGAGTTTGCAGAATCTTTTCCCTGTGCACCGACACTTGTTCAAAATGTCAATGTCAGCGCCCGCGGCGCTTCTTAATTGGTCAGAGACCCCGCAAATTGATTTCGCGCCACATCCGGGAACCGCGGTGGATGCTGTAAAGATCTTCCCGTTCATGGTACCGAATTTCCCCCGGTTTGTTTGCGGATCCAGTCTAATTATTTTCCTGCAAGTCCAGTTCGAGGACATATCATGCTCTATGTATTACAGGGTCCCCGTTCCTCCAACTGCTGTTTAAAACGAGCTGGAACCTGTCCCAATCATGATCCTCCCATGCCCGCCCAGGACTCATATATGCACCGGTACCGGTGGTTTTCTCTCGTCTTGCATTAATAATATGCGTGTTCAGCCTCACGTACGGTACCTCTGTCGCCGTGCCCCCCCGCTGACATGTCTCACGGGTGGATATTTGGATTTTTAATGCTACATGGTCAGTCATTCTCCGGTTCAACTCTATATTCCAAATTCGCTGAGCAATCTTACGAGGAGATATTTAGATTTTGAATCGTCTGGCAAGAAGAGAATGCCTTTGCTACTGCGGAACAGTCGGCTGCGTATACTGCGGATGCATAGCCTTCCGGACAAGATGCTCCGGCCGTGACCGCGCATGATATCGGTGACTGAAGACAGAGCAAAAATGGGACGCTCAGTTGGAGCATCTGGAGGAGATTGACGAGACTCCTACTCCTCCAATTTATGAAAAAACTCGTCCCTCAACTCTCTATCTCTGCACTTGGGTGTCGAAAGCTGGTTCAGATTCAGAAGCGTGGGTTGTCGAGAAAACCATGCCATTCGAAGGTTCGGGAGCAAATGTCCAGTTTGGTCATCCTCTCGAGAAGGGTTCGAGTATTGTACCTGTTAGCCGCATTAGACGTGATACTCCAGTTCACGCGAAAAAAAAAAAAAAAAAAAAAAAAAACATTGTGCAGTGCCTGAAGCCATGGATTGAGCGTAAAGAAGTGAGGGAATAAGTGGCGCGTGGATGGGCGCGACGTTGGCCAAAAAGGAACTATTCATTGTATTGACCCGCTGAGGTTACTGAGAGAAGATCTGCGAGAAGCATATTGGAAATCCCACCAACTAACGACGGCGACCTCAAGAGCAGAAGGTGAAGCCAAGTTGTAATTAGAACAGATCTCGGATGTCCTCAAGATGAAAGAGACGGCCACCGCACTGTTTCATCTTCACCACAAAACCACAAGAAGTTCTTGCTATCCGGCCAGAGGAGAATCCCCATGCCGACACGATGAAGATGGATGGGAGCGCAAGACACCGTGATGCGGTGCTCCAGTGATGCGATCATCAACGCATCACGGTCACGGTCACCGGCCCCTCTTGCGCATTCCCAACAGCTGAGGATCAAGAAAGGCCGCACTGAGAGTTTAGACCAGACATAAGACTTCTGAATCTTCCCTTCCTCAGGTCTACATACCGCAGGTGTCAAAGCCGTCCTTTATCCATTGAGGGCATTCGGGAATCGGGATAGTATTCTCTTGATTGTATCGGGCCACTTCTCCTTCGCCGAAGTGCGTCTTCCTAATCTCTTTTCTGAATACATATAAACTCATCCAATTCTCACAGGATACTCGATGGATCCTGCTCTAACATGTCTCTTTTACAACAACGACGCGCCGACTGATTATCAGATCGGACAGATTGAATACCTTCTAGATGCTGGTGAAACGGAACTCGCAGATATTAGTGATGCTATTACCAAGTTATCACTGGTGGTATCACGCCTCGAGATTTTACAGAAATACCGAGCACGGTCTCTGGTTCCTTTGCGACGGGTGCTCTCCACCGTACGACGCATCCCACCCGAGATATTGGCGGACATCTTCCTCTGCTGTCGCGATAACAGCGCCAAATCTTCACACTACTCCGTCACAGATGCTCGGGAGGCACCTCTGCTTCTCGCTCGCGTGTCTTCGCATTGGCGCAATGTCGTACATAACACACCCGGACTGTGGGACACTGTGTCCTTGTCCGGCAAACCCCACTTCGGAGTCTCCGCTGCATCATTATTCCATAATCTTCTCTCACGATCTCCAACCCTTCCGCTGACGGTATCACTGACAACACCCACCAAACTTTCGCTGTCCAGGCAGAGAAACCTGACTTCGAGCCGAGGGAGTTTGGATGTCCTCTGGGACTTCCACGAAAGGCTTAAAGATATACGTCTTAGTCTCGCAGAGCGGGACCTGGAACACCATGTCCTCCCACCAAGTAAACCTCTTCCAATCTTGATCTCTGTCAATGTGGTGGTTGGCCGCACCACCTCCCAGCTGCATCTCACTCCATTTCTAGATCTATTCCAGACTGCCCCATCCCTCCGAATCTTTACCATCAAGTCCTCCGGATCCTCGACACTGCATCCTTCTATTTCTCGATTCCCGTGGTCACAGTTAACTGCATTGGATTTTGAGACCCGTATACCCCTCCTCACGGCGCGGGATGTCCTAGCACATTGCACCATGTTGGAGACATGCCGATTCATAAACATCGAGCCTCAAGCTGAAGGTGACGATGTGATCATCCCCCCCACCTGCACGCGAGAGTTTCTTCATACTCTCATTTTCATCCTCGGATCTCGTTGGGGAACCAACGGTCCTACAGGACCGTCGAGGGCGTTCATTCGCTCGTTTGCGCTGCCCAGTCTGAAGGCGTTAGAGATTGACGTGTGCGACTGGCCTGCCCAGATACTCTTGGACCTACATGCACGATCGCTGTTCACGCTGCAACATCTCAGGATATCCCATCTACACTTCGCCTTTGACGACTTCATCGCAATTCTTCGGCTTCTGCCTGCGCTCCAGTCACTCACCCTCCAATTCTGCGCCGTCGATGATGCTTTTTATCAAATGTTCATACGACCCAGGTTTGCAGGCACCCTTGGTTCTGAAGCATCTCAGGACATTGAACATCCAAGACATCACTGATCACCTCGACGGTGATGTTGTTGTCGAGATGGTTGAGTCTCTGTGGCGCCACGCCGGCCATGCAGATGCACCCTTCGCTGCGATGGAATATGTTCAACTCCAGCTTTCAGGACGAAGGTTTGCTTTCGCTGTCGAATGCCGTTTGGAGGAAATGTGTTCGATCGGCTTCCTGGGTCGACATGAACCATTTGACGGATATCATCGATGCTGAGTGGAAGAATGTGTCTCAAATTCATCCGGTGAGTAAGACCAGATCTTTCCGCCTCGACTCCTACTCATTCGTATCTGTGTAACAGTTTTCGAAATGGACGCGGGAACAATATGTTACTTTGATCGTCCGAATGTCGCAGTATCCATTATTGGCGTGACTAATGTTCAATTTGGGCCATGTGCCCATGAACCGATTCCTTTCTTTTCATCGCAGATCGTAAAAATCAATCGACAAATTTTGTAAGTTACAGGCACTGCACCTCCACCCAATAACTCTTAAAGCCCGTCTGTCTAAAGCCCTCGGAATGACCAATTTTTCTACGAACTGGCCAACAATCCAAAATACATCATTGAAGAATGACCCCAGGTGTCTCACGCCGACTCCACTTGGATCCTCGAATCTGAAGTCTTCTCGTTCGGGCTCATCTTACGAGGCCTGAATAGGGATGGTCTGTCATTGGATCGCGTCTTTCTGTAGAGAAGTTTCGTACATGTATGCCGATAATCAAGGCTTGTTATGCGTGGTGTTCCGGTACCCACAGTGCCTTCAGTAGCGATGCATCCGCCTCCAACTCCTGTGCGTAAGTGAGCTCGTGCCGTGGGAGGATCCTCGATATCCATCCCCTCCAGCCGAGACCGACACTCTGCTCTTCCCAGTTGATCATCATGCAAATTTCCCAGTGGGCTGGAAACCATCCTGCATACTCCCAGTCAATTATAGCTACCACCTTGCCGATGGCGTGATCCACCATGATATTGCGGGGAACAAGGTCGTTGTGAGTGAGAACGAGGGGATGCGCTGTCGAGTGGGCCGCGACGACGACGGGGATACAGGTTTCAAGGTTATGCAGGTGCCGCAGCTGAAGATTCATCGTCGCTTCGCTTTTGAACGGCCCCGTCAGCGGCGCCGGTGCTGTTGGACCGTATAAGGGGTCTTGGAATAGACGAGGGCACCTCACTGGACCCCCGAGAACGGAGGAGATGCTGGAGCTGGGCGGCGGGGCGAGCGAACGAAGCTGCGCCATGTGGCGGGCCAATTGACCAGCGATCATGTCCTGTTTGTTGCCGTCCTGTAGGTAGCCCCCGCGCAAGGCATCGAAAAGGGTAATGCCGGTAATTCGATCCATGACGATGTACTCGCAGTTCCCCCACTTGAAGGAGAACCAAACTCGCGGCACAGGAATATCCGTGTGATTGGCCACGTAGCGCATCGTAGCAATTTCGGTTTCGGCGAAATCTGCCCTTTTGATCCATATCCGACGTCCAGCTGTCGCTGCGTGAGGTCAGGAGAATGTACAGGAAAGGGCGGCAGAAGAGTTTACCTCTCCAAAGAATCCCAACGAGAGCGCGCACTCTGTGAGGGATGCTTTCCAGCAGGATGTGATATCGGATCATGGCTCGCCCGAACGGCGTACGCAGCTTGCGTCGATGTGCATCATTGCTTAACTGGATTGGAGTCATGGCCAACCGGTCGACGGCAGGGTCAGGTAGCGCAAAGAACCAGCGAATTGCGTCGGCGAACCGCATGGTGGCAGGGTGTGACTGGCATGTCACGGACCCACATCAAAATACGGGCTGACAGATTTAAAGACCGAATAAAAAGACGACTCGACCTGAGTCGAGTTATCACACCGGGTTCGGTAAAATTTCAATGTACAATCGATTTGAGTTTCTTTTTTGAAGGAATCATTATGTATCAATGTACATTGAAATTTTACGGAAGCCGGTGTGATATATAAGAATTGAGCAGCCCTATTCCTCGGGTTCGCTGCGCTCGTTGACGATCAAGGAGGGGAACAGATCTGAAACACCGGGTGTGATGCCAGTAATTTCTTTTTGTGTCCAAGTCAAGTCCAAGTATGGGTTCCCACGGCGGAAAACATTACAACCAAGAACAAGAACCGGTGTGGAACGCGTGGTGTGATTACAATAGTGTCCTTTGTGGGCCCCGTCGCGGGGGAAACAAACCATTCCGAGGCCTCGGGTCTGACCTCGTTGACGATCAAGAAGACGAGTTTGGTCTGATTAGAATTGGGTCTAGGCTCGCGAAAAACAGAAAGGAGGAGCACCGATTACAATAACTAACATATGCTGTAACAGATTGTGGGTCGATGCGCGTTGACGACCACCCATTTTGGCACGCCTCAAGCTGCGGACATGATTGTTCTGGAACCGGTCTTCTCCCCGGTAAAGCTACTGAACTTCTATAAAAGCCTCCACGGCTTGGTAGACACCAGAAATTCGAACCACACTATTGATTAGTAGAAGCCGAGTACCAGGAGAACGATGCGTAGTTTGAGGTCCGACTCGGAGAAAATCCCGCGGGACGGCGCGAATTCCAGATGGCCGAAATTCGGGATAAATATCACGGGGTGCCTTTGCCCCAGACCGGTGCTTTCCAAATTCACCGGAATCTTGTGAACCCGCCCACTGCTGGTTGGGATATGGCCGTTCTAAGTTCGAGCTCGAAATACGCGGGAAATCGATGGGTCACGCCGCACGCCAACTATTCTGAAAACGGCAATAAACTCCTCAAGAGTCGAAGGCCAAGAAAAGTTTCCCGAAACTCCGAAGAGATATCCTGAAGTTTGATTTGAGTTCTCTTCTGATAGTTATCGGTAGCATAGGATGAACGAAACAGCTGTTCAGATAGGCATACACGTCCGCTGTTCAAACTACCAGAATACTCCTCCCATCTCGCAGACTCCCAGCAGCAGCCCCCAGCCCGCAGTCAAAGTCCCCAGAACGCGTTCTCGAGGGACGGATGTAGTGTGAGCGGGTTGTCGGGCCTGTAGAGGAACTGCGCGGTGCCGAGGGTTACAAAGTGGCCGCACCCTCGTGAGAAGGTTGGCCATCTGTGGCTGCTGGAGCTGGGCTGCGTGGGCGGCGACTTGGCGGCCCAGCTCGCGGGCAGCGCCGAGGCTAAAGGCAGTGGGCGCGCCAGGGCCGAGGAAGCCGTAGACCATGTCGTGCATGTCGGCCAGGAAGCCATGCGGCTCTCCGTCGAGGTTCTGGCGGAGGAGCGCAACGGTGTCAAGGTCGAGGCTGATGACGCGCTTGGTCAAGTCGGGGACAAGCGGGGTGAAGGACAGGGTCTCGGACGCACGCTGCACGGCCGCAGCAAGCGCAGGGTCCGTCACGATGTAGATCCGCGATCGAGGTACGGGCAGCGTGAAGATGGGCTTGTCACGGTGGCGCAAGCTGCGTGGTGTCAGTGCTCGATGGAGAACAGATCGACCTAGTCCTAACCCAATGATCTTCACATATTGCCCACCCTCCAGAACCATGCCCAAGAGGGGCCCGACAAACGGAATCTTGGAAGCCGCGATGGGGGGCTCATTCCCGCTACCTTTAGGTAAGGGTATTAGGGGAAGTCAAAGCGGTCAAGGTGGGCCGATTCTCATGTCGATTCTGACACCGATTATCACCAGAATCGATGGACAAAATCGAATAGGAATCGGTGCAGCTCTGACCGACCCAATTCTGGATTGTTTTTGAAGTCAATTCTCACCAATCGAAATCGGCCAGAGAATCGGTCTGTCAAGAATCGATGCGAGAATCGGTGATTCTGATGCAGTTCCTCCTCCAGAGGAGGAACACCGATTCTGGCCGATTCTGCATTTTGATCGATTCTCGACCGATTCTGCTCCTAGAATCGGTTCCAGAATCGAAGTCAGAATCATTGCCAGAATTGGCCTTCCCTGACCGCTTTGACTTCCCCTATTAGGGTGCCCTATCATTGCGTCCTGCAGTAAATTCGGTTTTTTTGTCATTTTTTATGAGTAAGCACTGATACCAGTGATTCTGTCCAGGCCCCCGGTCACTCACCCATAACTCCCTCCGGGGTAGAGTAGATCAGAGGCCGAAATTTGGATTTTCCCGGACTGGATATAGAGTAAATCAAGGTCTAAAGCCCTCATCTCCCTCCGCCATAGAGTAGATCGGGCGGAACTCGAGGAAATTTTTTTGAGCAGAGGGCCCGCTGGAGCCGATGTGAGTCCAATTTCAGCCTTGATGGTGGTGTTAGCAAACATGGGCCAATTATTTAACAACAATGCGACCACGGGAGCACCGCTTTTTGGGGTGCGGGAAAGGCTACCAGAGGCGGTGGGCGCGGCCAAAAAGCGAAAATTTTGAGTGGGAGGAAAAATTTGAATTACCCGGCCAACATAGAGTAAATCAGGCTCCAAAAGGCCAAATTTCATAGAGTAAATCAATGAAAATTTTCAAAAAAAACGGAGGGAGTTATGGGTGAGTGACCGGGGGCCTTTCTGTCCCCAAAATCCAGCGGCTTGTCGAGATCCGCAGGAGATGTCGATGATTGCCGCCAGCGCACTCGTAATCATGCTGAGCATGACCCTCCGCGATCTCCGCCTATCACCGCCGGAGTTGACGGACCACTCTTCACTCAAACATACTTCAGCTAAAATGCTGTGTTCCATGGTCTGGGTCATATTTTCTGCTATTCTGCCTCCAGTTCCCTTGCTTGTCGTCTGAGACTCGTCTCTTGTCACTGGCAACTGGTGATGGCTCAGTTCTCCATAGATGTAGAATTTGCTGCAAATGTGTCTGTCCCCTCTGATGACTGGATGTTGTTTCGTTACCGGTCCAGATGTTTGTAATGAATGGGAAGCAAATACTATTGATCCTGATTTTTAAAATCGTGCTCTGACTTCAATACATGGCATCGAATGATGCCTCTCCTACGACCATGCAATGTATTTTGAATGTACTGCACATTGACCATGACTTGTCCAATTCTGTGAAGACCTATCAGAACCAACTCTGTTCCTGTGTTCAAACATTGTGCAAAGGCAAACAAGGTGAATGTGAAAATCTCAAAGCTGATGATCTTGCTTGGTACAACGAAGAACCTGAAGAACTTGGCCGCAGCTTGTCTGTCAATCACTGAAGGACAGAATTATTGCACAACTTCGTGAAATGACTTGCTGTGAAGCTCTGGCCACCTGCATGTTGATCCTGCCAATCCTGGCAATAAGCCCTGGAGTCTTAACCTATGGTTCAGGTCACTGATAATCCATGTCCGGTCTTCAAGCATGCAAGGTCGGCAATATATATGCCCTAGACATGCTTCTCAACCACCATGGCAGCTACTTCACCCACGGCAAGGTAAAGTTGGCCCAGCATCCGTATAAGGACAAAGACCTCATGCCCATATGAACTATATGCGAAACTCACTGAGGACGCTCTGTTTTCTGCATTCTCCATGTAAACCATGAAGGACAAAAATCCCCACTTCTCGGATTACAAGGTTTGTCTAGACTCAAACCAGTTGTTATTTCAGAATTGATGATAGCAGATCAATAGAGCAGGAAAATACGGAACACATAATCACTCGTGACCAATAGACACAGAGAATCATTTGCCGACTTTGCCAAAATTTTGCATTCATGTCCCTCAAAAGGTTTGCTTTATCCATCTGAAGCAGCAGTGTTGTAGTTCTTGAAACTCTAAGACTTTCTATGTGCCCAGATTTTCAATTGCGGGAGAATTGACCTATTGGTGGGGAGTTTTGTCCTTGACCATATACACACGTGGTTCTGACCTTACAGCATCTGTTAGCAAAGACCAATTCATGAACGGTGCAATATTGTGGTTATTAAAAATTCGGGCACATTCAGAGTCTTAGAATTTTAGGGACTACAAAACTGTTAAGATGGGGGGGAAAGAAAAATGTTTGCAGGACGCTAACACAAAAATTTTGCCTCAGTCGACAAATGATTCTCGGTAATCTCCGTGTCTATCAACCGCTGGTGATTATCTACCAGTCCCTCCATCAAATCACTGTCTTTGATATTTGACGCCCATGGGCCTGGCTCAAATCTAAAGTTTGTCTAGAATGGCCACTTCAATATCACACATCCAAATCAACATTACTATTCCAGACCTGGGCTATGGTTCTGCAGGCATCCATACCTGGATCGCCTGACCTCTATGCCGAAGGGTAAACGGCCCCGAGAGTGCAACACCGCCGTGGATGATGCCTTCGACAACCTCTCTCCTTCCAAAAATTAGCAGTATATCTCTAGTCATTCCTTACTTCAAATTCATGGATCCACCCATGTATTCTGTGTACATTTTGATTTTTATTGAGGTACAGCAACATATGGGCTAACAGCGAGGGGAGAGCACAACATTAGGCAGCTGTTGTCAAATCGGTAGCAGGCCTTGCCGCTTGTCGGCCTTACCCGCTTTATTTGGATGATTTGTAGCCGGTAGATGAACAGGTAAAGTGCCGAGACAACGGCCGCCGGCCCGCCGCCGTCACAAGACCGGAATCCAAGCAGAGGGAGAACGCTGACGGTAAGGATTCGAAGAAGACCCACATTTTCCCTCATCAGAGCGCAAAGGGCCGCGCGGATCAAGGTGGGTACCGAAAAAGGAAATCCAGGGACCGAATTGATCGGGTGAACCACTCTCTCTACTAGTACGTCACGCTATACAGATCGTCTGGATCGTCTCATTCTTCCTTGGCCCGGGACGCTCTCACCCTACTCCCTGGTTACTGGCAGTTGCAACCGGCCCCGTCCCTTAGAATGTCGATGAATGCCCATCTGCCTGCATCGGTGGAGGACATTGAGCTTGGACGGACGTTTGCCATTTTTTCCGTCACACGCCCAAATTTTGGCTCCTGGCCGGCCGCGGGCGCTTTCTGACATACCAGGCCTTCCGGTATACCTCTTAACAATTATCCCTGTTGACTACGGGGCCCGATAACAATGATATCTACTTCCTCCCTTTCTTCACCTTGGTCGTTGGTCCTTCTTTGGCTTGCCCGCTGTGGCTTTCTTCGAAGGTCTCTTACGGGACCTGGTCTCCAGAACTCCCGAGTCATTCTTCGGCTTCTTGACTGCACCTCGAGGACCTTTGGGACGCCGCTTCTTTGCACCTGTACCCTGCCTTGTATATATATATATATATTATATGCGGTTCAGCTCTGCAGCATGTACAGTTCCTGGTCGACTAACAATGTCAGTCGTGGAAGGTAGGTCTGATCGTTTCGTGACCGAGAATTTTGGTGAACGAATTAAAACCATGCTTCTCAGGTCGGCCCCACGAATCAGCCTTATTCACAAGAAATACGTAAAGGGTGAACGCAATGTATTGCAATGAGCCACAAAATCCTTCACATGAATGCCGTTCAATTCGGGTGTGTAAAATCAACTGCGTGCTGAAACGGGGGGCCAATCATGTGTCTTATATCCGGTTCTTGGCATCTCCCATTCGACGGCACGGCTCCGTGGGGATCGATCCTATCTATTCAATTCCCTGACTGGGAGGGCCAGTCAAACATGTCTCAACATTCCCTAGGACTTTCAGGTTTCGATTTCACTTATTAAAACTTTTACCTCTCACCGACGCCACGGCATTATCGTTCTGAAAGGCTCAGACCCGACGTTTCTTGCGTATTTCAGCCATGGAAGACCTTTTGTTCTTTTTACTTTGGAACAAGATCATATTCCGTTCATCTGACTTGATTTCTTCCAGTTCAACCAAACAAATGGCTTCGCTAATCCTCATTGTCAAAGCATATTTCCAGGAGGGGGCAGGTACGTTCTGCTTGGCTAGGGTGGAGTTCCCACCCGAGCACAGTTTTCTTTTTTCTAATTCTTTGATTTTGTTGGTTTTCGATCAACTAGCTTCTTGACCCGATGACCGTGTTCCGATGCTTCTACAATTGCTTCCACACGATCTCTACGCGACTATGTCCTCGGATAAAATATTCCGTGCTCAAGCCCTAATTCCGGCGTCCTCTCTTCAACGCCTCCAGACAACAGCTGCCTCTCCAAGTGTTGAGACATGTTTAAATGCCCCCCCTCCACCCATTTAAAGGATAATACGGATAGGCGCGTGTCATTTTGCTTTCGGACCTCTTGCAAGAAAGATAAAAACTTGGTGAAATCGTTGTCGCTCTCGGTGTTGATGCCATCCCAGCCATAATCCTTTATAATCGTATAAAAATATGTTGCCGCTCGCACCGGTCAGGTAGGCAAACCGTCAGCATATTCAGTATCCCTCTTCGTCCTCTACACCTACACAGTGCAGTCTGTGGGTTTGTAAAAATCTTCCAGCATGCACAGCCACTCATCATGAACTCCGCTCTCGGATCATGCCGAACCGCATTTCATTAGCTTGCACGTGGCTTTGACGTGGCTCACTCCTTCAGAAATTTTTAAATTGCCAGAATGGCAAACAAAAGGTTGGGCCTGCAGCTCCAACACGTATTTTTGTCAACTAATCATCTGTGAGATCTGCCAGAGCCAGCAAACGCTTGAAAGCAACATCAGAGGATGCTGCACTTGACAACGCTGCGACGCCCACCCCTGCTGACAACACCTTGACAGGGATGCCTTCGGACATCCTCCGACAGGTATGCGCCTTCAGAGCGCTTAACCGGAGGCTTGAGCTGTTCACAGATTCTGCAAATCATGAGCCCTGCGGAGTTGCTGGCCATGCACGACGTTAACAAGGGGTTCCGGCGCATGCTTGCGAAGTCTGGAAAGAAGGAGAACCCTATCTGGGTAAATTCCAGAGAGCACCACGGTATTCCAAAGCCCTTTGAAGGGTTCGACGAGTTGGCATGGGCACGGTTCATTTTCGGCAGGATTTGTGAGGTATTTCCGTCTTCTTTTCAGACGAGTGGGCGCCTCATATAATGTCACCAGGAATGCGAAAAGAATGAATCGGACGCCCCCGACTTTGGCTTGATGATGCGTCTGTGCACCAAATGCCGCGAGGCCAAGTGAGTCTTCGCTGAGGACTGTCAACCTACTGCCCGGCACTTACGCAATCGGAAAGTCTGTGCCAGGAGCTCGACTTCTCGGAGGAGTCGGACGGGGAAGACATCATGGGCCCAATCCTCGAGTTTGAGGACAGCTTTCCTCACTCCAATTGGTGTACGTTCATCGCCTCTGGCTCTCTCTTGATCTGACGTCAAGTAGACTCGTCGAGGGAAGAGATATTCGAAGAGGGTTACGGAAGGGGCCGCTTTGCACGGACTCAGACCTGGTGGGCGCCGTATTTGTGGGACATCCTCCCGCTGGTGCGGGGTGCCAGACGCGGGGTCCGAGGCGCACAGAAAAAACTCGACAAGTTGTTCGAAGAGGGAGAGCGCAGGTTGAAGGTGCGACAAGACACGTTCAAGTCGAATTCTCACTTCTCATACGGTCGTAGCACGGTGAACTTTGCGACGAGTGGAGAGACAGGTTGGAGGCGGAAGAAAATCGAGTCAAACAAGAGTCGTGAGTCTTTCCCTTTATTCTGCCCACAACCGGGTCCCTTTATCGCTCTTCCCAGATTGAAGAATAAGTTTAAGGCGCTAGGGTATCAGGATTCAGAGCTCGACGGTGTCGACAGCCACAAAGTACTTGTTCAATTCAAGCATCCTCTTACCGAAGACGGTACGTACGAGCCTCACAACTGTCGCTGGAGACTTACATTCGAGCAGCCTGGGCGGTCATGCGCGAAAGTTTAGAAGGCCCCATCCGAGACAAGCGCCGCAGCCGGTTGCTCACAGAACACCCTGATATGATGAAGGCTCGACAGATCTTGGCTCGGGAGGCGTACCTAGCCTACGCGGTGACAGTTCTTCCTCGTGAGGCGACATTCTTGCCTACGCTTGCGGGGTTGGAAGACATCCCCGAGATCAGATCTATCTGCGAGTGCGAACCCGACGTCGAGGTTACCATCGTGAACTTTTCCGCGCTTCCCAGCATTATTGAGGGCTGGGTCACCGCCAAGCGAGTTCGACTGACCCAACTCGCGAATGGTGCCATGCCTGAAAAGACCGCCGACCGATTCAACCTCGCTTCTACCATCTTCCGGTGCCACAACGGCCACGAAAAGCTGGGAAGGCCGGCGATGTTCGGTGGCGATGAGGCTATGAGGCACGTTGGAGAAAAGTGCGATCCCCAACTCGATCAAGCACTTTCAGAAGTCGCCTTCGCTCTCGTTACCTCACTCGGCTTGGACCCGAGTACTGCCTCGGTGGCGGATATGGACCAACACAATCCGCGCTTCCGCTGCGATGGGCGGGTTGCATACAACGTATGTGGCAAGTCTAACAAAGACATTGAAGTATTCACCTGGCGCGGATGTGTGCGTGGCTCTCCCCCGAGATTTCCCCGCTGACCGACTATTCCAGATCACCCACGCTATTGAGACTCACCATTATGGCAGCCAAGAAAAAATGCCGTCCTACCGGAAGCTCGATGCCAATTACTACCACAAAGACGGTACCGTCTCTTTTGTCGTGATCTCAGCCCACCCAGGAGCAGAATCCCGGGGCCCATTCAACGATGACCTACCCAGGGCAAATTCGACATCCTGGGTATGTGGGCACTGCACGAAATTCGTCTGTGCACCAGAGACCTTCCAAGCCGTCAACGACCATGTGAAAACTGAGTATGTTGTTATCCTTCCCTGTCGAGGTAGACTGATTAGCGTATCAGGCATGGGGAACCTCATCCCGGCACGTCAGATGTCCTACTCGCGCCGAGCGTGCTACCGGTCAGTAGAAGCTGCTACTCCATAGGACGTCTAGGATCAACGGTGCGGATACCTAAACTAACGGCGCCGGGAGCATTTGTGTGCCTGAGATGTTTGAAGAAGAGCAAGCTGTTCCGCACCAGTGGTGCGGTTTGCGATCATCTACGTGGAGTGTAAGCTTATTTTATTACATTGCCTATCACTCAAATCCTGAAAACGTCGTCTCAGACACAGTATCCATAACGCGGTGCTCGATCTTGATTACGGGTGGGTACTATACGTGCTCTATCAGCCCACGCTGATGTTTTCTCGCTGCAGAATGAGTACGTCATAGACGATCAAAAAATGAGCATAAATCACGATTTTGGGCTACAAATATCACAATAGTATGCCAACTCATGTATTCCCCGATTTATCATACGGCCGTCTGCGTTGGGCCTGAGATTCTCATTTCGGTAATTGTCCTGTTCGAGAAAGCTTTATCATTCAGCAATCAGCTTGTGTCGCTTTCCACATTGTATGCCCCCGTCAAAAGAACGCTTCTCACACATCCTCGTATTGCATCAGCATGCCCTAACAAGGGTATCGACACACTGAATAGACGCGGAAGGTCCGCACTCGCATCGAAATGATTCTGCAGCAGTACCCCGTTCAATTCAGGGCTGGGTCGGAATATAGTAATATTCACTTTTCTTGATAAAAAATATCTACTTCCTATTTTGCTCTCCTCATTTTTCTTCCAGCCGTCAGATGATCCTCCCTTCAACTTACGGATCGTCTGGATTGTCTCATTCTTCCTTGACCCGTTACTGGTAGTTGCAACCCCCGTCATGCATGCGCACACCCGCCCCGCGCTGTCTGTTCCGCCCACCCCATGTATTCGGTTCGGCTCGAGAGGAATGCGCGTGGGCGAGGCAGAGGATCCGCTCCCGCTCCATGTACGTGCCCGGCTGAATTGGAATTGGACGGAGAGGAGGGGGATGGCGGGCGAGCGGGGGCGATGGTCAGCACCAGCACTCCCGCATCCGCAGCCCACTGCGTTGCCCTCCGCGACATGTGCAAATGCCTCGTCCAGCCGGCAATGCGTGCCCGCGCGAGCACATCCT
Source organism: Mycena maculata (assembly GCA_029448575.1). Taxonomy (NCBI): domain Eukaryota; kingdom Fungi; phylum Basidiomycota; class Agaricomycetes; order Agaricales; family Mycenaceae; genus Mycena; species Mycena maculata. The sequence goes on from JARJLG010000152.1 coordinate 190,989, forward strand.
CATTTGGGCGCGGACAGTCCCGCACGCGCCTTCTGCGCCTTTCAGCGCTCCATCGGATCTAGGGCACGGATTGGGCCTCCACGCATCGTCGGACGTTGAAGAGGAGCGGGGGGCACGCCAACGTCGAGTGCAGGTGGAGCATGAGCAGGTCGCCACACGCCCGCCCGTGACCTGCGCGCACACCCCGCCCTGCGCCCGATCCTTGTATTCGGCTCGGCTCGAAAGAAGTAGGCGTGGGCGGGGCGGCGGAGGATTTCTGTGCCCCCGCTCCGTGTACACGCCCGGCTTGAAGTGGACGGAGGGGAGGGATCAGGAGCGCGGGGCAGGATCGGGATCGGGAGATGATATGCGTGGTGGAGCCGCGAAACCCGCGCGCGATCACTGGCAGTACGTCGTTCGTCCTGTCTTCATCCGCATTGGCGCCAGCGTCCGCTTTGTGCGTGCACTCGCCGTGCCACGGAGCATCTTGCGGCCAGCGGGAACAGGAGCGGGCGTTGCGGCTCGAGGCCGACGGTGTGTGAAGGAAACAAGCCACGCAGTTTCGGAAGGTGATGGCAAACATGCACATTTGCCGCTCTTGCTGCGAACTGTCATGTCCCCCCTGAGCACCCTGGTCCCTGCTACGCCTCGGCGCCCTGTTCTCCACGATACTCCGTCTCACACCTACACACACTAGATCTACACCACTACAGTAGTACTGCCACACTCTTACCGCCCCGAATATGCCAGTGATTCCTTGGCGCTTCCAAGTCCTTCATCCAAATGCGCTGCTACACTAGTACTAGCGCTCCCTTCAGATAACACGCACTCGAATCTCACCCCTGTGCCGCACATCTCACCGGCGGGTCGGCTATTGGCCATCAAATAAACCGCAATTGTTGCATGGAGTCCACTCAATGCTCATGCGCTGGCTTACAGTCAACATTCCTGCTGTCGTTGTCCCAGTTGAATTCACTGGCCACGGCTTCTACCGTATGCATTCGATTTCTTAACTCTGTAGTAGAAGCACTAACCCTCTTCGTCACCGATATGAATGTGAGCGTGAAAAATGGTTATCAGGAGCACTGCGACCTTTCCGCCGTCGCCGTGAAACACATCACGCGCTGATGATGCCTTCTACTCATGTCTATATTCTAGATATGCATCGTGTCGCGGGAAGCTTAAGAGTCAAGCCGTCATCAATCATCAGTCCATACGGGATTCCCTACCACCGAGTATTAATGCATTGTAAATTCTTAGCTCATAGAAGTCCGTCAAACCCCGTGAAACATCGGCGTTCGCGGTGAGCAACTATTTGCAGTTCCGCGCTGAATTCATCCCAGTGTATTTTAGTAGTGGCCCCAGTGTTTAGAGATATACTTAGTTCGTTGCATCATATATCTGTCGCGGCAGATGATTGTCGCGCAGTGCATCGCAGATATATACTGCATCATCGGAGGGCCTTTCACCTTCATCGTATTCCCCGCCGCCATGGATTGCGTTAATCCTTCGGAGTTTGAAGGCTACTGGAACCAGATGCTATACCAGCTTTCCCAAACCTTCGTGCGTTGTTAGGTTGTACCTCCTTCTGGATACCCCGCCAAATGACATTACAGCTAATTGCAGTACCGAAGGCGCGAACGAGAAAATTACCGTTTTGGGCCAATTTCGATTTTCGCTTCCGATTTGCTCATATCTCAGTCAGTTCTGCAGGGATCAAGATGAAATATAGCTAGATAATTCGGGGTAATTCATCCGCAATTAGTGATAGAATAATATGTGCAGAAATATTGTATTCTGCTTCTTCTGGCATGTGAGGCTCCTGGAGCCATAGATTTGCCCATTTCTCTGTCAGTTCTGCACAGATTCAGATGAAACATAGCTAGATCTCTCAGACCAATCCACGCGCAATTAGTGATAGAAAAATATTCACAGAAATATTGCATTCTGCTTCTTCTGGTGTGCATAAATTCGGGCTAGTGAACCCAGATCTCCTCCAAATGAGACTAATTTTTGTGAGGGTATACTCATGTATGTAACGAGTGAAGTGATAGAGACGAAAGAGTAAATATGTTACCTCCCTGCCTTCCCTGCCTCGTTTGAAGGCCATCTGAATAGCCATCATATAAATCAAATGGCTGTAACTGAACGATTCTTACTCAAATGAAGCATGACAAACAGCTGAAAAGGTCATAACACAGTGTATAGAGTTTTCTAGGATGTTGTCCGCGAAAGACGCTGGTTGTTGCCACGAATTGGGACACAGGATGTGAATCAAAACACCTTGATGGTGGCCGAGAATGGACGTGTTGCGTCCAACTAGCATCCACAAAATGCATTTTTGGCACGAGTTATTGGATTATACTGTAGAGGGGTCTGCTACAACCATATAAGGTGTTTTTACTGCTTCATATGACTTGAAAATCGGACAGTTTGGGTCAACTCTATGTTGGCTGGACAAAAACCCTTTGGGCATGGCAGGAAGCGCAAAAAGGAAATATTCATGAATATGGCTCTGTGACATCGCCTTATACATGTCTGAGTATCACCTCACAAGAATTAGTCTCCTTTGGAGGAGATCTGGACTCACTAGGCCGAATTTATGGCTCAAGGAGTCTCGCATACCAGAAGAAGCAGAATACAATATTTCCGTAGATATTTTTCTATCACTAATTGCGCGTGAGTTGTTCTGAGCGATCTAGCTATGTTTCATCTGAATCTGTGCAGAATTGACAGAGAAATGGGCAAATCTATGGCTCCAGGAGCCTCACATGCCAGAAGAAGCAGAATACAATATTTCCGCAGATATCTTTCTATCACTAATTGCGGATGAATTACCCCGAATTATCTAGCTATGTTTCATCTTGATCCCTGCAGAACTGACTGAGATATGAGCAGATCGGACGCAAAAATGGAAATTGGCCCAAAACAGTAATTTTCTCGTTCGCGCCTTCGGTACTGCAATTAGCTGTAATGCCAGACCGTGCTGGTATTATATGGTGACTATTTTAAATTGTCTCTCCCTCGCCGCTGACCTCACGGAAAAGCCCAGCACTTTACGTTGTGCTATTCATCTTCTCCATTTACACCATTACCCATCGAAACCCCAAGGGAGGCCGATTTTTGCTCATCACTGCATCGGCAATGTTCCTTCTAGGGACGAGTGCCACATTCGTTTCCGTGGGCCTGGCTGGAATCGTGATCAACCTAAACAAGGCACTCGTGCAAGGCTCGGCGAATCTGCCGCATATATACCAGTTATACAACTCTCTATTCATCGTCAACGCTCTCCTCATGGTCGCCAACAAGTAAGCGAATGTTTTTCTTCTTGTACCTTGCCATGTCGAACCACACCCAATCAGTTTGGTAACAGACTTGCTGTTTGTACGCTCAACTTTCCCAACTCTTACTACCTTTTATTGTGCTCAATACACTTCATAGCTGTATCGGTGTTATATTATTTGGGGGTCGAGAAAGACGGTTCTTATCCTCCCCGGAATCTGCATGCTAGCGACTGCCGGTGAGTTATACTCACTTCTGTCATGTTCCATTTCACTCCGATATTTCGGTGATTCCAGTGGTTGGATGTATCTCTGCCGTAGACGGCGACGCCCTGTCGGCGGCTGTGTTCACGACACCCTACATCACAGCAACCGGGACAAACGTGATTTTGATGTGTCTCACAGGTGAGAAGAGCTGCTGCAGCAGGAATTCGCTAATTTTCTAGCGGGGCGTATATGGTATAAGAAGCGCGAGGCTCTCAGTGTGAACGGAAACACTTTCCGCACCCGGTACAGCACTGCCATTGCCATGATGTGGGTATGCCCGCGGGAAGATATGCATAATTCTGATATAATTCTACAGACTTGAATCCGGCGCAATCTACTGCCTGTCCATAATATTATTCGTTATCGCTCAATACTTCGTTGCCCACGGCCCCAGTTCTGGTTCGCAATCTGTAAGTGTTAGCTACCGATAAAATATGGACCTTAACCTAACAACCCGCCAGACCTCCGTATTCTTCGGCGTAACTGCTGGGCTTTGGTCACAAATCGTGGTAAGTACCGTCCATGGGGTTCAAAGACAAGCATTTGATGGGGACCACAGAACATAGCACCTACTTTGATTCTCGTGCGTGTTGGAATGGGCCACTGCCAGTGGATTCAAGACCCCACCCCGGCCGACGGTCGTCTGGTGTCTCAACGGAGAATAACTGACCTGAAACACATAAATACTCCATACGAATTGCCCGCGCCCGTATTGGAAATAAAATAGATCAACCATGCAATTTCGGGTCTAGTGCAGAATAAAGATTTCGCTTCCTCTGGAGTTATAAGTTCTAAGTGGAGGGAAATGTAACTGATTCACCTTGAAGGGAAGCTCCGATACACTTATTATCAATGACCGGGTACCGGGCCACCGTAGGATTCATCGCTAGTTCTTGAAGGCCATACTGTCCCTGTACAATCGACTGTGTGGTGGAATGAAGGCAGGTATCCTGCGAATGGTTCAAGACCATTTCCACGAATTTAGATGGGGTGTTGATTGACCGGTGAATTTCTTTCCGCCGGTACCCCCAACAGATGCAAATACTAGCTAGCGGGCCACCCGTCAAATTGAGTTTCGCAAGCCCAAACTGGCGGCCGATTTGTTCAGGAATGATACAGGGAAGTACTAGGGAGGATTTGGTGTAGTTGCCCCCCACATAGAAGCGATGAGATGGCCAAAAAAATATGCCTGAGATGGCAGCGGAACCGGCGGAATTGCAGATCCCGGACTACCCAGGCGCCTCGTCAGGATCAGCAGCTGTGGTGGCCCAAAATCAGAGACATATCGTTTTAAATGAAGCATTCCGACATACCAGGACCCCCACCCTCATTCCGGGATGTCTCTAGCTCCCAAAGAAAATTCAAATGTTTCGGGCACCGAATTTGAGTGGTTTGGGATAAAGGACAGCAGTGAGAAGGATATTGAAGGAAGAAAAAGTAGGAGGACACACCAAGCTGTATTATGCCCAATTTAAAAAACCCTTGCCAAATCCCAGACCCATAGCGTGAATGGGTCGCGCGCTGGGGACGTGGCCAGGCTGGGGCACTCCGGATTGAAGCCGAGGTGTATCTGCGCCATAGCAAGAGTGCGTGGTGTGAATGGGCCCCATATTCTATCAGGAATTGAAGGTCTGCATTGTGCGAGTAGAATGAGGCCAGGAAGTTGTCGAAATACGAAGAACTGGCAGAGAAAGAGCGAGGGGGAGAAGAAAACAACTAGAAAACGGCGGTCGGAGCCCTTCGGCCGATAGTGCACGTGCCATAACTTTTGACCCGAACATCACTTTCGGTTGAAAAACGGTATGAACCGTCATTGGAGGTCCCATTCCATCCCCAAATCCCAAACTCGAACATTTCAGGAGGTCCTGTCTCAATAGCGGCCAAGTGGCCCACTACCTAGTGTGGCCCACTAGCCAGTCGCAGATAATACTCAATCATGCGAATGAGTGGGAATTGAATTCCGAGGGGAGTTGTAGATTCATTGGCAATGCCTCGCATGGACCTCTAAAATCCCTGATTCAATTCCGGGGTCGAGTCGTAATCCGGATCCACATTATCTTTTGCGTGCGAAGGAGAATTGTACTAGAAAAAATGGGAGATACATCCGAGAACGCGCCGGATCAATATCCAAGCTCCGACGGTGTAGCGAAATTGACTATTATCTCCTTGTCAGTGTTGAGAGACAATCAATGTAACGTGCGGCAACTTCAAGGTGGAATTCCGGTGTTCAGGTGTATTTGGGATGCACCATTGGATGTCAAAGCCCGCTGGTGTTCGTGTATGGCACATATACTGTCCAAAAATTTGTAAATGGTGACATCGACATAAAAACAGTGTTTTTTGAATACAACAACATCTTTTTTGAGGTAGCTGACAACTTGAATTCAACGGTTGTAACTAATCCTAGTGTGTGCGAGCCCAATTTTTTCCTGAGCATTGGGGAAATTCATAACCCAACAAAAAATGCTCTGATCAGGTTGAATTTTTCTGCACTCTCACTGTATACCTCTGACTGACCACTTCAGGCAGACATATATGTAGGACCCATATTAGGGTAGTTTATTACATTTGAGATGACTACCCTAAGAGGGTCCCAGGTATAGGGGGACACCCATTGGCACCCATCCACCTGGGTGCACCCACCCAATTGGATCTGGGAGCATCCATGTTACTATATGTTTGGGAGCACCCAGTCCATTTATTTGACCAAGTGCTCCCAGGGGCATCCAGACAGCGCGGTGAAACGATCGACACGCGGGCAAGCACGAAAATGAAGTGCTAAGCTATGCAAATAAGTGAATGGCTACCAGATCTTAATTGATAAATCAACCAAAATCAAAACCAAAACTTGAACACAACCCACACTGTATGGTAAGACCCTTGTTGTTGATCGCGCAAGTTCGGGGATTCCAACCAAGTATTAGGCTGTTGCAATTTGAACACACTACAATTATTGGCTCAGAAATCAAAGCTTCTTAGCTGTGAGGCCAATAACAAATGCTGACTTGTTTACTGATCTTCTAGGCACTCAAAGAGAGGTCTGAGACGATAGGAACGTGTTTATATTCGGTGTGGTTTGTGTTGGTTAGCAACTCTCGGAAGGTGCCTACACTCGCCTACACTCGCGTATGTACTGAGAACTAGTACGATCAAGTCGGAAACGGGCCGCGCCACTATTATTTCAGGGCGGCGTGGCTATATCATTCAAGTCAGAATCTGTTGGTACTGGGGGATGGGTCAACGGCGACACTCTCTCGCACTCACACTTGCTTGTGGATGTGGGTAGGCCCCCGGTCACTACCTTATATGGTGATCGCCTCCGCGTCAAAGACATGGGTCTACACCGCAAATTGAAAGTGATGTTTTTTGGATCCCAAGACAATGAGGGATGTGGATCAAAATATGAACATTGATGTGGACTCAGCTTGTGCTCGAAGTTACCTTGATCAGAGACTCAATTTTAGCTCAGTTTGATTCCGGACGTCCAAATGACCTCAATTGAAAAAATGATATATTGCTGTCCAACCTCTGGAGGGCATGTTGGCCTCGTTCGCGTGGTAGCATATTGAGACCTGAGAGGTGCTGGTCAAATCCGAGAAATATGTATCTTGGACAGTGAAGTGGCTAAATAAAGTTGCCACCACCAATCTTACGGAAATGTAAGTTTTGAGCGCATCTGTATGTTACACCTGCCCTCGGCCAACCATTGCATTCACGTCAAGAGACCATTGAATAGGGTGTACAATGAGAGATCAAAAGCATTTTTCACAGCGATGAATAATTAAATACGTAATATAATATTTGCCCTGCCCGCCCATTTATTGCTCCTGCTCACCCTCGGTAGAAGCGTCTATTCACCAATCCGGCGCTTCTCCTGTGCCGGTGCGGTCTGGACCTTGTTAGCGTGTTTGCACAAGGTTGCCAGTTGGGGATGGCGTCATCAACGGTTTTGTGGTCGATTCTCCGTAAGTAGCTTTGTCGTCCGTAAATAGTAATTGAAGCATCTGTGCGAGGATCAAAAGGATCAAATATTATTGGGTGAATCAAGATCAACATGCTGAAACACACATGTCAATTTGCTCCTGCGTCTGGTCCTTGCGGAACGTGGCAATCGTTTCATCCACTTTGAACCAAAAGTCTTCGTCGTCGAGCTCGGGGTATTGCTTGATACACCAACGCTACACAGATTCAATTTGAGGATCAGAGCAGGAATACATTGAACACTTACAGCGAGGGCCACACGCTAGTAGAGGCTTGATAGGGGTACCCTTGAAACCTGTGGGACAACGCTGAAACACTGACTGCCTGAACTGATGTGAAATGTAGAATAATGTCTATCAATGCCTGAGCACTAACAAACACTAATCCAAACAATTGAGTGGTGCGAGTACGGGGTTCCAACCAAGTATTAGGTTGATATTTGAACTAGATCTGGTAATAGCTATTTACATGTAAATACTGAGAACGCTCCAATAGCCGATCCCGATACTCTAATGAGGTCTAGACTAAGCAGAGAGTGGTTTTATATCAATGGGGTGGTGTGGGGTAGTGCTTGGTAGTCAATAGACTCAAGACTTGTGCTCCTTCAATGTTCTCGGCTATAATATCTGTGTTCTGTGTACCAATCCGTGCGCTTTTCTAAATCCTTATGAAACCTAATATGACCCGATACAACCCAATATGAAACCGATACGACCCGATACAATTCTGTTTCCTTAAGAATCTTTATGCGCACATAGATCCAACAACCAACAAATATATTTGACCAAGAATAACAGAAAGAACTAACAAGTTCTCAATGGTACTCCAAATGAATCCAAGGCTTCCCAAGCGACAATACCAGCTGAGCTGAGTACGTCTAGCAAGAAGGGGTGAATTCATTGGCTTTCCACTGGAGACCTGGCTGTATTTATACAAACAATAACATATCACATGATAAAAGAAGACGGATAAAAGGCTACGGATAAATGGTGTATGTTTCCACTTTGGGATGCTTCTAACGGTTAAATAGCTACTCTGTTCCGAGATTTACACCCGGATAAACTCCATCCCCTCTTTGGGACACTTCCTACGGATAAATAGCCCTTTTGCTCCGAGATCTTTGATGGCAGTTCAGTCATCCAACAGAACCCTATTCACATGCCAATTCCTGAGGGTTAGGGCATTCTATTGTCCCCAAACCGAACCCGAATGTCTCTGAATGATTCCTGAGCCCTCCGAGGCATCTAGGCTCATGTGATTATAGTCACAGTGACCAAATATGTCACAAATATCGAACTTGTGCTTGCAACTGCACCAACAACTCTGTGGATTTGATTTGACTTGCAATCTGGATCCCTCATGAATTCACAGTCTAGATGGATGGTATGTGTTATGTCCTTGATATATGACACTCTCCAAATGACCCAATTCAATCAAATGGTTAAACATGGAATTACGTGAAATTCCATTGTAGCCCACCTGGCCGTTGACCCTCGTGGTATCGGTGACCAGGCAAGTCTATACAATGTAATCTCTTGTGGAGTGCCTTTAGCCAACAGTCCGGACCTCACTATGGCTCTCATTGTGGGCAAAGCAATAATAAGCATTGTTCTACTTAAGTAAGTAGAACAAGAACATTGAAATTGATAGATTTCAAGTCTGGTTATTTTCCATGCTTATCAACGCTGCAATGTTTCAAAACGTTAACCTCGACTCCATGGATTTTTTGACCTGTCATCTGAAAATGAGGGCGGTGGGAACAAATTAGAACCGTACACGGACATTGGTCTTGTATATGTTGCGCTGGGATGTGCCCTGGCTCCGGATGCTGGCCAGAAGCAGGTCGACGGCAACGATATCATCCTCTTCGTGGGGGTCTGCAACATGCGTTCGTGCATCGCTTTCTAGCATCAGACATCGCAGTTAGGGTGATGCGAATATGGGAACACGGTGGTATGACACACTAAAATATGTTCACTGACATTGAGGCCGCGATATGAGATTGTTGATGGCCCGAATACAAAGGCCTTCACCCAGGAACTGACATTCTTCTGCGTGCATGGATATATAAGTGAAGGAAATATAGGAGGACAATATTGTTACGCACTCCGAGGTCTGGTGTGATGACCCATAGGTCGGCTTTGTCACTCTTCTTGGCCAGCTCCAGGAGCTGAAGGACATGCACAAAGAGGAGGGCTTGTCTCTCCTCAGAGGAGTGAGTCTGAATGCACAACGATGAGTATACTCGGCTGTCAATGGAGAGTCCACGCCATCTTCGTCACTTTGTTACTTTGCGTAGCGTTGTGGATCTTTGTCACTTTGATGGCAATTTGTGAAAGTTCATGACTTTGATGCTATTCTGTGAAAGCTCATTCCGGGCTTGTCGAGCGGCAACTCTCCGGAACATCACGGAGTGATGGGAATCAAGAGGTTGCCGAAAGGGCCGGTTAGGTTCGGGTTAGCGGGTTAGTGGTTAGGAGGTTAGCGGTTCGGGCTAGGAGGTCAGGGTTAGTGGCTAGCGGTTAGTGGTTAGCGGTTAGGGTTAGCGGTTAGTGTTAGGGAGAGGGATCTATATAAAAAACCCACCCCGGCTTGCATGAAGGAACAGTGATGGCCGGAATTCCGAGTCTTTGGAGATGCTGAGTTAAACTGACAAAGTTTCTCAGAAACGAGGCAATGCTACGAACTTTCACAAATTCCCATCAAAGTTACAAAGTTTCACAACGCTACGCGAAGTAACGAAGTGACGAAGGTGGGTACAACTTGTCAATGGAACACCTGATGATACGTACCTGATAAAATTGGTCGAATGCCACTGGTTTGACCAAGCGGCCGTAATTGACCGGAGATCGAGCCGTGTCCACGGTATTGGAGGGGTCAAGGGGCATCTCCAACGGGCTATCTTCCATCTCTTCATCGTCGGGAGGAGGTGGAGTGCTGCGCTGAGTTGTCCCATTTCGGAGATTTCGGATGCGTTCGAGAAGGTCGTTCGCACCGATCCACTGGCAGGTGGATTGAGAAAAATCGCTGAACGGCCATTTGGAAGGAAACATACATTTGGCCCCGAGAACAAGCGCAATAACGATCTGAAGGCTGCCAAACGATCCCAGCGACCGGAAAACACGTATTCCAGGGCCCCCCCAGATCCTATTCCTTCTGGATCTATCCCAGTACCGACACCCCGTGCTGAAATCAATGATGTCCAACGTTCTCCCAGCTGGCTGGCACGAATATGAAGCTGCGAGACTGAGTGCACCTGTGATACCATCCTTTATTACTCCTTCTGCTGATGACCAAGCGCTGAAAAGAACAACTGCAAGAACAAGTTGAGCGCTTGATATGCTCAACGACACCTTATCTGCATAATCCCGGAATGTGGCGCCTCCTTCCGGCATTAGAGAGATAAACTCTGTCTGCATCGACCCACTTTCACCACTTTCAGCTCAGTAATTTATTCACAACCCTCATCTGCTATAACAACACCCACCTTGCGCTGGCCATTGCCAAGTGCACTCTGATCAAGAAAGGCCCAACAGGTTCCAAAGCCTCGTCCATCTCTGCCGTTCCTCGGGCAGAACTTGATCTACCAGACTCGGTTTACACAATGTCTGGTCAGGTAATTTCGGTGGTCCCGTGGATTCGAGACGAAGATAGTCCAAGCTTTGTATGGGATGGGAATTTTGTCTCGTTCTCCCTAAAGACAAAAGGTCAGAGCGATGGCGAAGAAGTATCCCGTATACGCAATCTACAGTTTGCAGTTACGAGCCGTCTCATCCATTCTGCCATTCATGAGCAGGCACACGACATGCTTGCTCTTGATTCTGAAGTTCCTTGTGACCGGGAGAAGACGTGGCCCTTTTCCGGCAAAGATCTATCGGCGGCCTGGTCTTGTCTCTGGGAAAGATTGCTTGCAGATAAAACCCTCCACAATAAATTCCCGGTATTCACGGGCATCTCAGACGGAGTCTTCTCCTATACTACCGTGCCTCCACCAGGTAGTTCGCCCCTGTGCTTGCTTTGTTTTCCAGAATTAATACCTCCTAGATTCACCCGCTGTTTATTATTCCAAGCCAATTGCCGGCACTGCTGTCGAAGAAACACACTTCAACCGTAGCACCTGTCGTGTTTGCGGGGTCGTCGTCAAAGACATAAACCGCCAGACCCATGTTGCGCAGCATATCTCAAAGTCCATGTGGGGTTGAAGATCCTTCAGTCAAGTTGTCGGTACGTAGACGACCTCGAAACGAGAGAATAGATTCTAAATTTGAACGGCAGATATCAAAGGAATATCCCTGCGGCACATGTGCTGGCCCGACGCTTAACGGCGGCTGAACGACCGGAATCAAGAACGGTAAACTTGATTCCAACTGCCCCTTAACATATTCCTTCATGATTTCGGCGGCTGGGCAATTCCGGCCCAAGCGCGCGTGCACAAACGTTCCAATCAAGTGTCCCCTCGACTGCGACCAGTTTCACTGGAAGTGTAACTTCCAGCAGCCAGGAAAGGCATCCTCAGTGGAGACAAATCCTATCCCGAAATTTCCTTTCCACCATTCAAATCAGCTCCGCTGAGCAAGAGGCTCCTCTTGGAATTCCTGGCTGTGATGTCATTGACATACCTTGCGCCGCACCTCCCAATCCTCCTTCCCTCCCACCTCGCATTCAAGGCAATAAGCGTCCCGCGTCGAGACCCTCCGAGCTCATCTAGCCGTGGGACTAACAAAGAAGATGAAGTGGTAGCCGCGTCGAACTCTGGCATCGATCCGCGCGCATCGAAAGTTAGGAAGCTTTTTTATTAGTTAGTACGACCTGGGGGCTTCCAAAAAAGATTCACTTACATACTTAGACATCTATACATTCCATCTAAATATTTTCATATTTTTCTGCTGCATACATCGTGCATATAATCCGAGTGGAATCCAACACCAACCAGATGTCCAAACGGAGATGGAGCCCGATATGGAAGGTGCTTTTCCAGCACGTGCTGTTGATACGGACACCTCTTGCCGATTGCATCGGCGTCACACTCGCTTTTATAACCACGTCGATGACCAGCAACTGGCTCAAAGCCGATAGCGCTCGCGATTCTCCTTCTCCCGAGAGCAAAGGGGATGCGCCGCCTCTCGATTCGTCCCCTTCTGTCGCTCGACGTATCAACTACCAAATGGTCGGTGGCATCCACATCCCGAACGAGGAGGGTGTTCGCTGGTACGAGCGCAAGTACGGCAGAGAGCTTCCCAAAGATCACCGCGGAGACATGAGCGTGCGCATGGAGCTGGAGCGGATCTTGACGGAGGAGGAGGGTGAGCCCCTCGGCGTCGAATACGCACCGCGTTGTGATGCCCATTGGTACGACTTCCTGGCCGCGACGCAGTTGGCGAGGGGGGTTTGGGAGCACTATAACCCTGATGGCATCGACGAGGTGTTTCTACCGGAACAGCAGATGAAAGGCGAATCAGCGAGAGAAGACCAAATGCGCGAGACCTTGTGCAAGTTGGGTGAGTGGTTCGAGCTTATTTCAGTAGTCGTCGTGTTTAATATATACCGAAAGGTCTCCAACCCGGAGAATTTAAATGCTACTACCTCTAATCTTGCCCCCTCTCGATGGTTTTGTCGTCCCATGCCAAAATGGAGCAGATGTTTGTTGCTCTTGTCATATTGACCTCTGTCTCGAAAACGCCGAACTATCACTTCTCTTTCACCATATGGCTGTGCATGTACATATATGTATCAACGTGGGCGACAACAATGTTATTTTCAGTATTAACAATAAAGGACGCGCATGCCGGCGCCGTGCGGGGAGTGCAGACCTCGGTGCCTTGGGTGCTGTTCGAGAGCGGGGAGACGCTGGAGAGGGAGAAGGCCTGCGGGAGAGAGAGGACGAGTTAGGATTTATTTGTATGGAAGGTGGGCGAGGGAGGAAGGGCAAGGGCTGCGAGGAAGGGGAGGACGGTGGACAAGGTGAAAGAGGGGAGAGGGCGAAGAAACGAGGCGAGGCAAAGGTAACGGTACGAAGAGGACAAGGATGGACGCTACGCTCCTGCCTCAAATACAAGAAAAGCAACACAATCTCACCTTCAGCATGGCGGCGGCGGACATGCGCATTGCGAAGGGCGAGGAGGCGGGCGCGGACGAGGCTGGAACAAGAGAGGTCAGTATGAGTTGGACGGAGGGGGGAATGAGAGGACAAGAGATATTGGGACGATCGAGAGGCGTAATGAAGACTTCGAGCAGCAGCACAGTCCCGGGCAGTGCCCAAGACCCTGGCAACACAGACGTCGAGCAGAAGCCGCAGCGCGACCGCCGGCTAGTCCACCGCGGACGGAGAGACATCTGCACGCCGGGAACGGAGACGTCCATCCCCGCGCCGCACCCGCCCATCGTCGGCATAATTGCATCTCGGGCGAGTACCGGCGAAGGGGAACGACGACGCCACCCCATCGTCCGCATGCACGACACAATGAGCCGCGGGCTCGGCGTCCATCCACGCTGATGATGCAATGACTCCCCGCCAAGTCAAAGCAGCATCCTAACGAGCGCGAGGCGCGCATCCCCATGATCACCCGCGCCCCGCGCGTGCCTCGCTTGCGTATGAACCAGGTCCCGCCTACGCCCGTCTTTGTACATCTTCGCACCCCGATCGCGCCAGCTGCCATCCCCGTGTGCCCCGCTCTTGGGCTCACCTTCCCCGTGCCACCGTCACCCGCCCCGTCCTGCCTAGCCGCGTCCCCCTGCGCCTCCCCCGCGCTCGTCTGCCCACATCTCCGCACCCCCGATCGCCTCCTCGTCCGTGCCCCGCGTTCCCCGCCGCGACAAGGTGCACCGCGGGCTCCCCGTGTCCCGTGCACAGCCGCCTGCGCTCACACTCACCGACTGCGGCCTCTCTATTGGGCATTCGCCATCCCCGAAGCATCCCCATAAGCGCACCGGCCATCCCCTTGCCACCGCTACCTGCCACCTCCCGCGCACACCCCGTCCGTACACTCCCCGTGCGCCACCAGCTGGCCTCCTCATCGCGCCCGCGCCATCGCCATCATCATCGCAGCCCCGATCTCCTGCGCGTAGCACGCCCGACGTTCGTCCCCCGTGCTCGGGCCTGCCATCCCCTGCACCCGTCTTTGCACATCTCCGTGCGCCCTGTCTCCGAGGCACACCCCGCGCCATCCTCCGCAAACAAAAAGTGACATGGAAATGGCGAAGAAATCGACTCCCCGGGGTCCACAAACACCGTCTCCTGCATGGGCGCGAGCAGGTAGCCGCCGCCCTCGTCCTCTGTGCCCTCCGGCGAGTCGGGGTTGGGCGAGCCGGCGGGGGCGCATTACTAGGGGAGTGGTTAGTATGAGTCGGAGAGTAGACAGACGGAAGATCAAGATAGGGGAAGGGAAGTGGGGGAGCAGAAAGATTATGGCGGCGGGGCGTGGCGCGAAAGGACGAGCGGCCGCAGGGAACGAGGAACGAGGAAAGGAGAGGGCGGTGGGCATGTAAGGAAGGGGAGGAAAGGAAAAATGCGGACAGAATCAAAGTGGAAGAAACACTAACCGCCTGCGCAGTCTACCTCGGGCTCGTCATCCCTTTTTATAAAAAAACCATCATCAGTATCACCTCAAGACGGTCGCGCCGAAAAAAAGACACATACCACTTTGAAGTCCGCTACTCGACTGGGTGCTCCCAGGACCTGGGGTGCACCCCAAACGCTCGGCTCATAAACGGCGGGGAACGCGCCGGTGGGCGTGGGCGTCGTTGGGCTGAAGTAGCTCCCCGACTACGTGTGTGTGGTATACGTCGGCGCCAGGCTGTGAAAAGAAAATCAACTTCCGAAAAGGAAAGGAAAGGAAGTACCTCGTCCCGTATTCGGCCGTACTCTGCTCGAACGTCGCACTATCCAGATACACGACGCCGACATCTTGCACCGTGTCCATCGTCGAGTTTCTTGTCCACAACGGCCGGCTCCGCGCCCCATTGCTGAGCGAGAACACAAAGTTGCGGCTAACCGCGTTGCTCGCGCGCACGGCCTCGTAGTCGACGCCCGTCCAAAGCAAAGGTCGATGTTGGAGACAACCGAGGGCGAAGTTCCATGAGACGGTGAGCGGGGAGAGGGCGGGGTAGATGCCGTTGCCGTTGATCGAGGGCCGAGGTGTACAAGTATCAACGAAGTCGCGGCACGAGAGAAAGTGACCACGTAGAAAGTATCACGTGGACGTTTCTTGTATGTGTTATTGGCGTGTGACACATCCGTTCTTTCCAAGTTCTTTCTTTCCCCACATCGACCAAAGTTGCCGTCCTCAGCTACCCGCATCAATCCGCCGGTAGTTAATGTCCCGGTCAACCTTCAAGATCCACCCGGCGCTGCCGAACTCGGGCGCGTTAGTAACATCTCCAAAACATGCCGGTGTTCTCAACGCAGTACCGTACTCATCTTCCTCTAGAATAACCGACGATGAGCTCGGGATGGTTGAACAAGGATCTGCTGCACCGTATGGAGGTCTGTGTTGTCTCCACGTGCAGGAAATTCACTTACAGTGGCATAGGCGCCTCCCTTGCAAATGCGATTGCTCTCGCTTTTGGAATTGGTCCCGGAGGCATTGCGGCGACGATTGATCCTTCCGTCGCAGCCGCGGTTGGTCCCGCAGTCGCAGCCGCGGTCGGTCCTGCCGTCGCAAATGCCCTTGTCCCCGTCACCCAGAGATTGGACGCCATCGAAACGAAGCTCAACAAAACCTTGGCCTTTGTTGCTGCAGTAAGTGCCTCACGTCTGTCTCTGTCTTCCCGTCGCATTTGCGCTAATTCGTCCTTGGCAGGCCCACAACAGGTACCAAGTGGACGGTAACCTTGAAGTTGTGCCGTTCGAAGCCTAACCCCCCGCCGGTGATCGCAAATTATACACTTACTTTGGGTTTGAACTAACTACTCAGCCAGGCCCTTCCCGCTCTCGTACACATCGACGTTATCAGACAGCTGAGCGATGCAGAGACACGAACTTACTACCGCGGCTACGTCGGCACTGCGAACAACCTCTCCGCGACAAAAAAGAAACAGTTCATCCGTGTTGCCGTCGAATACATCGTTGGATTGTATAGTTTGTGATTTGCACACGCTCACCCTTGTAGTACAACTTAATCTTTCCCTATTCGTGCTTGTGCACGTCCCCCTTTGACGGTCATTATTGGCGTATGTATACGTGCACAGCGGTAAACGAATAAATCGCAAAGTTAGGCTGGGCAACGCACTGAGAAGCGCACTCGCGGACACAATGGACATCGGTAGCGGCGCTGGTCGTGGCCCGTGGGTGTGCACAACGACGACGGCTGTGTGTAAAGGAGTCACCGATGGAAGACAAAAATCACGACGCAAAAACTCGGGCGATTCAACCTCGATTGGAGCGACGATTACTTGAACCGAATCCAGCCGAAAACATTGACATTGCGCCAGTCTGAGCCTGATTGAATATTGTACCCCGCAGTTGGCCTTCCCAGCGGCGTCCATGAAAGCAGACAGAGCTGAAAAAAGAGGAATCAGGGATTTGAAGGAGTTAGGCAAAGAGGGAGAAGAGCGTAGGAATGAAGAGCAAAGGAAGGTAGGTCCATATAATGGCAACTTTGCTTGGAGCAATCGGCTCACAAATAAGGCCGTGCCCAGGAAAGGAAGGAAGGAAGGAAGAAAAGTAGTATATAAGTAATCGCGGGGATCTGAAGTCCGTGGCATATGTGTGGGGCAACAGCAAAATTAAAGAGAAGATTGGCCTTCAGGCTCGAAAGACGAAAAAAATGAGACTACGGAGGGACAGAAAACAAATGGGACGCGAGAAGGAAAGGAGAAAAATGATGATGCAAAGACCAATAGATAGTACATACTGAGTTTTTTCGGCTATAATTTGATTCCACATCCGGATTGAAAAGGTGAGCTGGAAGCGCCGATAAGTGCTCACGAAGGCAAAGGTACAGCAAACATACTTGAGCGAGCGTGTACGAAGCCCAGAAATCACCAAAAACAGGATGAGAGCTGAGATGAAGATCAGTAACGGACTAAGATAGTAAGGGGGACACGGTAGAAGGGTGTGTGATTAAGCCCGGCGTGCTGCGCGGCAGCTGACGCGCCGCGAGGGAAGGGGTGGGGTGGCGCAAACAACAAGGAAGGAAGACGGAAATGCGTACTCGGATGAGGATGGTGGAACCGATTGCGCTAGCGGCACGAACGTCGAGGTGGGTCTGGGCGTCATCGCGTATGCTAAAATCACATCCATATTCCGGGAGGCATGTACACAAGGCTACGTGAGTCCGAATTAAATCATCAGCATTGAGAGAGGCAACGAAGAGAGATAGAATGGCGAATGGAAGGGGAAAGGGACAGGAGGAAGGAATCGCGTAGAAAATGTCGACTCGATATGAATATGGCAGGGAGGAGGAATTGGGGTAAGTATTCGGAACACGCGACAATCCAGGGGGATGGCGGTTCGTGGCATATATGTAGAGCATATAAAGAGATATATAGAAATGGGGGAGAAAAATTGTTGGGGCCGGAAACAGCGAAGGCGAACGAAGGGAAAAATAAAGATAGGCAGAACCGTTTTTTTACAAGGGCACAGACTAATTTCCTTACCTTGAGAATATGTAAGATAGGCACGGACAAGCAGAGCGTCAAAGGGTGCGGGGGGATGATCGTTTTTTCGTTGCATCGTGGTGTCGTGGATCGGGGGCCCCAGGACGTGGGGTGTAACCTGTACGCGTCGGAAAAGTGTGGTGCGTAGCGCGCACAAGTGTGGTGGTTCCGGGGGGCGCTGAATGCGTACATGCAATCGGCGCGATGCTGGAGGTTGCGGCGACGGAAAAAGGAAAGCATAAGAAGGGCAAAGAAAACAACAGAATCAGAGGAAAGGAAGGTCTTTCAAAAAGACCGCGCAACGTGCGCCCCACGGTGCAAGTTGAGATGGAATAAAAGGGCAAAAGAAGAAGTGAAAAGAGGGGGGAAAGAGCCGGCAAACACACCTCCCGAGTCCCATCACTGTTCCACACTCCAAGGTATAAGTTGTTCGGTGGAGAAGTAGGGATTTCTCCTCACGCCCGAGCCGCAGCAGCCAGGGGATATTTGGTGGTCAAATATTAGATCTGGCGGGGATGGGGGGAGCTATTGGGGCAATCCAAAGCGATTTGGTAGGGTTTTAAACAAGTGGTTGAAGTTCTATAATGATCCGCAAAGTCCTGGTCGAGTAATTTGAAAGTTGGTGTCGGGACATGAGGGAGCGGAAGAAGCAGTAAGACTCCCGAAGGTAGCATGTACAAATTACGGGAGCCGGCCCGGAGCGGTTAAGCCAACGAACCCAACCTAAGTAAGTACGAGCAGTGTTGGCTCGCGCGGGTGTTGTCAAAATTCAAACAACTGCACGAAAGTCTCACGGGAAGAATTTGTGGAATCCTAATCCTGCCGTGTACTCCATAGTATCTTTCTCGGTAATTATCCACGATGCTTGCAAGTTGCACGATGCGCTAAGTGGTCGCAATTGGGTCGCAAGCAAAACTTTCTGATAGTTAATGATGTGTGCCAGCTATCACAACGCGATACAAACCAAGCATACCAGGCCCTGTGAGTAGCAACAGATTCCTCCACCCCGGCCGCAGAACTGCTTGCTTGTCGCACAGTCTGGTCCGTCTGTGGCCGGGACACAGACCTGGGTGAACTGGTCTGAAATCAGATATGATTTTGACAAGATGGAGAAAGTATTCGTACCAGACGGCCCTTCGTGAACGAGATTGTCTTACACATGGGAGCAGCGAAAGAAAGTCCCCATCGCGCCGAACTTTAGGCAGTGGCTCAGGTTGAATCGTGTAACAGCAGTCGATATCAAGGAAAGACAGTACTATGTATGCGAGTATCTATGGGTTTCCTCCTCCCGCCTCGCTGACGATAACTCTCGGTGTCGACGTCTTGTGCTTGCCTGTCGTGGCAGATTTCCTAATTTTGATCGACTCCGAATCCTCAAGCACAATATGTGACCTTTGCGACTCTTTCCGCCATTTCTTGAATTGATCGCGATCAAATTTCCCGTTCTTCAGCTCGACTTCGATAAGTGCCTCCAGTTCCTTTTGCTCTTCTCGAAGGCGCAGGAGGAAGATCGCGAAATGATAAGCCCCGATTGGTGTGCTGATATCGAATTGAACCACATTTCTCTCGACCAAATATGTTCTCTACGCGTCGATCGGTGAGTGCGGTGGTGAAAGTATAGACCGCGGAGGGGACGTACCTCGGCCTTCTTCGATTTCCACCCCATGAGAAGCGCACCCTTCGGACCATTGGTAACCAAAGCGTAGAACGCACGGTCGACGATTTTAAGCGCAGCGTAAAAGGATATGAGGGATATCAAATACATCCGTCCCTGATTCAGGGCCTTCCCCTCCGTATCGTGCGGCTTCTTGTATTCGACAACTAGATGAGGAAACAAAAGTTTACCTTCGAACGAAGCTGCGTCGAACTCGGGCACCTTGAGGTTAGGCACAGCGTCAACTGCTGCGAAGCTCAAGTCTTTCGACAGAGTGAATGGGTTTTGCAGAAAACGCTTTCTGTTCGCAGCGTTCAGCTCGGTTCCGCTGCCTTCCCCTACATCGAGGTCAGGATCATCAACGCCCCACGCCATAGATTCAATCACCTACCCTTCTTCATGATTTTCTCTTCGTTCGGGGCAGTCTTCTCTTTGACATAACCGGCTCCTCGCCCACTGCCTTCTCCTAGATCAAGGTCAAGATCAACAATCTCCAATGCCTCGCTCGAGATTCGGCGCCTTACCCGTCGGAGTGTTTTTCTGCTTGGAAGCGGTCTTCCCTGTGGTGTGCTTTATAAATTCAAGAGCAGCAACATCGGCAGGTTCGAACGAAGAGGGTGAGGAGACGGCAAAAAAGCACATCGCGTCGCACTTTCCGTCTTTTGGCTCTCGACGAGAACGGTGCTGAATGAGGCGCTGGAGTTCTTGTTGATGTTCAACCGTGTCGAAGAAACTTTTGTACGAGGATGCCACAGTAGCCGCTTGAGTGCTAGCAAGAGACGCTTGCATATACAAGTCCGACAACGGTCCAGCTGCATTAACAGCATTTTGCGCGACCCGGAGGTAGAATGTGCTGCTTGAGCTCACTTCCGCCGTCACGGTTTGGACGAGTTTATTGAGATCCTCCTCCTCGGCGAGTAGATTTTTGGGGTAGTGGATCATTCGTTCCAAGCTATAAAGGATTGTTACGTTGGCGCAATGCATAGCAAAAAGGTCGTACAGAATATTATGTGAAACGATTTCCTCGCCTGCAATGTAAAAGCAATAAAGTAGCGCATCCCAGTCGTGCCGACTTTCCGCCTCGTAGGCCTTGATCCCTGCCCTCACCTGGAGAATATTTGCGCCCGCCGACGCGTAGAGCAACACGAATATCTGTCGTTTGATGATGATTTGGTAATGCTGCTGCAAAGTCGACGTTGTGGGGAGCGACTGAATAATAACCGACGCTCTGTTGCACAGAGCATTCTTGTGAGGCAATAATGCACCGGAAACATGAGGAAAGGGGTCCTGTGTGCGTGCATGATTACACATCCCCTCATTGCAGGGAAGCATACCTCTACCAGAGGTGGAAACCACTGAAACGCGGTCATTGTCACGTAGGATTGCATCTTTTTATCAATCTCTTCTCCTTCTTCGTGAAACAGGTCCTTCGGATGATCAACGAGAGTAAGAAAGCGCGACAGCCGATCGAAAGTATAGGTCAGCAGATGGGGTTGATCAGCAGCTTGCTCGTTTATAGATTTTTCCGCCAGCCTAAGAATTGGTTAAGAACAGTCAGCAACAACAATGGAAGGTTCATACGAGGAACTGGATAGCCTTGATTTCCCCGTCTGTGAAGATGGTGCGATCTCTCCACCGGCAGGCACATCTAACGATTCGCTCCTAACGGGGTCACTGCGCACTGAGTCGGTGGGATACCTTGGGTTTAAATGGGATCAGTCGTAAAAAAAGAGAAAGAATCGGAGGACTAAATGGCCACCTGGTGGATCCGCTGAAGGAGTTGGTCCGGGTTGAACTATAGAGACAGCGATCAGTGCGGAATTCGAGGAAGAAAGAAATGAGTTACCCCGGTTTCCGCGACGACCTTGAACACCAACATCAGCTGAGGACGAAGTAGGATCAGTAGCACTCACCTCGTAGACGTATCCATTTCTAATCGACTATCTGACTTCGCTGAGGTAGGTTGCGGAGGGACGGTAGGAGACGGTGGGCCACGAGATCTTATACGTATCAGCCTGAGGATCGCTACTTATAACATGCGACTCACAAGTGGACGTCCCGGACCCACTGCGCCACGTGGGGTGTGCACCCTTCGAAGTCGCCAAACTTAGGGTTATCCGAGCGCCAATCGAGTCTATTGTTCGCACATAAGCGTGATGCATCGCTTGCAACGGCAGAGATGCTGGACGAAAGGTTGAGAATGAATTGGGAGAAGCGAAGCGTCGAGGCGACGTTGCTGAAATCGAAAGAACCGATTGCAGGGCCTGGCTTCTGGTCAATATTGTGGGCTATGTGAACAATGCGCTAAAGAAGGCCGTCAAATGATGTGTGGACATTTCAAGAACAAGGGCGCCAACCGTTGACTGATCAACCCATGATAGGACTAGTTCCATCACAGTATCGGAGGGGGACGATAGAAAACCAATAGCAGGCTCGGAGATTCCCCAGACAAATCGCTGACAGGCGACGCTGGACATGAGCTCAAGGATATTGTGGGCGTCCGCAATACACAGGAACGGAAGAAGTGCATATGAATGTTTCCCGCTGCCCTGAAAGATGTGTCCGTTCAAGGAGACGTCGATAGATGGCTCGGACTCCGAGGAAATGGATCTGTATAAATCTGGGATTGAGTCGGCGTCGGAGATGTCGCTAGAGATGCTTCCTCGAGGAGAACGGCCGGCGAAGTTACTGCCCCGAGTAGATGTTCCGTTAGGGTGATTCTCTCGCTTGGAAGTTCCTCCGGAGTGACAGTTTTGGCTAGAGGTTGTGTTGGAGTGGCGGCGCGCACAAGCAGCCTCAGAAGCAGATGATTTTTCATCGTCTAGGATCGAAGAGTCATCTGTCCCCCTGAAGCCTTGAACGACGTGGCAAGCGAGCATCTCTCCAATGCCATCGAATCTGTTGTCAAGCGGGATGATACGGGGCCGGACAAACGGTGTATGGGACCTACAAGCATCGATTAGGCCTACGCAGAAGTATCAGGAAACATTACGCACAATATTATTGCGTTTTGAGAACACGTTGCAGCTAGAACTCTAGTGAAACCTCTCACGAAAGGCCACGTACAGCGAGGACCATGGTGGCACATTGCAGACTTCACTATCGCCACGGTATGGAGCGCTAAGTCGTAAAAATCCCGAAGAGAGGGATTTTCGAACGTATCTTCGCTGGGTTTCGTTGGCGCTCCGGAAAGCTCGGGAACATTGAGCGAGGCATTGTAGGGTTCATCCGAGCACCAGGAAGGAAGAGGGAGCTCAAGAAGATCGTAAGTCTTCGCAATTTGCGCAGGCCAGGCAGCGGAAGCCTTCAGAGATTCGAACGAGTGAATCTCCACCGTCAGCATGGTGGTTCTGATCAAGGTTTGACGCGTGCCGAGACCCACAAGTAGTAACAACACGTGAGGAATCCCAATGCCGAGAAATGCCGAGATTTCCCTGCGGTGAGTCACCGACCGACTCAACTGGGCCGAGTTCTGCACCGAAAACACTGGGCAATTTCAGAGGGGTTTCTGGCCAATATAAAGGCCTTGGAATGACTGATTTTTTGAGGCCGTTCCGCTAGGAAATGCCTGACTGATATTGGGCGCGAGTACATCGATTTGTAGTGGTCGTTCGGAGTATTCCAAGGAACGGCGCAGAAATGGCTAGTCCAAAGCTAGCCAGGCGGTGGCGATAAAGATGGTATTTGTCGACAGAAAGTAGCCGGATCTGTGTTCGCAGGATCTCCCGCCGAACGCACCGAAAGAACCGAAATTACAGTTGTGAGGAAAATAGTAGGGTTGCAGTTTTGAGCGCTGTCAGGCTTGATATTCTCCGGGTCGAGCCATCAGTAAATATTTACCTGCATGGATTCAACCAGGGAACAGAGTGTACGAGCCATAATCCGGATTCGTTCGAATCAATCCTCACAAATGAGGATATTTTGAACAATTATTTCCGGCCTCATATCCATCGCAGATGGATTCAGGTTGTGCGTGCGGGGAGTTCAATATGGATGGAATTGAGTTGCTTACCACTGTTCATTCAGGCAGAGGTGGTGCACAGGCTTAACTCGTTGAGGATCACCTTGGACCTGTAGCTGGAGGCCTAGGGTTAGGTTAGATTAGAAGCTCACAACACTGCCGGGGGACGATGCAACTCCACACATGGAGAAGGTGCGTCGTTGAGCGTAAAAACTGGGGAATTTTCCGTCAGAATGCGAGTCCTTCAGACACTTTTAGCTATGTTGAATGATTAATTAAAGATCTGGCACATCAAGTTAGGCTTAATGCGGCGGTAGCAAGCACGGGAATATTCGAGGTTGAGGCGGAGTCGGTCTCTGTCTCACCGGCGACGCGGTCTATCGAACTGGATGGTGACTCAATGCTGGCGGTACACGCAATCAGAATCGACAGGAGTCAGGGTCGAGCTCGGCGAAGGCAGAGCACAGGTGCTGCGTGTCAAGCTGTGGGTCCTAGTTCAGCGATTACAGAAACTAGCGCGAGAAGCTTGACTTTGTGCGCAGAGCGTAATATAAATTAATTCGGAAATGATAGAACTAGAGTTGGGATGTCCCGCGTCGATGGGCAGAGGTGTCTACGAAATGGGATCGCGGCGATGGGCAGAGGTGTCTACGAAATGGGATCGCGGCGACGAAGTTGGATCGCTTCGGTGGTGTTTCCACGGCGCTGCGCGCTTGATAAATGCGCGGGCCGGATGGCCAAAGCAAGCGGGACATTTCAGACGCGAGTAAACGTATCCAAGGCCTTGAGGTCGGAATTGGCAGCCAGAGTTGAGTTCAATCTTGACCCAATAGTTTCGGTCTTCAATCGTGTTTCGGCGTCCGGGCATAACTTGGCACAATGGACGGCTCCACAAAATGCCTACACTGAATGATCCTGGGGTCAGCACTGACCATAATAAATCGGTTTGAAGTTGCCGAATAAAGTTGAAGTTTCTGAGGATAGGTTCCGCCTTCGAGCATGATTTTGGCGAAGCAGCAGGCTCATAAGCTCGGCTGGGTCGGAAATAGTCAATGTGAGCAACGTCGAGCAAGGAGTTACTGAACTGAGGTTGTCGGCCAGAGTTGAATTGAGTGTTGAAGCAGAGTTTGGGGATTTGAGCATAATTCCAGCATGGGAACCTTTCTGAGCCAAATGACTTTAAGAACTACCCACGATCAAATGTGTTGAACTTAAAAAGAAGTTGCGGTGCAAAGTTGAATTTATGTTGAATCAGAATTTCAGCGTTGGTGCCGAGTTTACTTCGGTATAGTGCAAGTCTGAGAAACAATTGGCATAGTGTAGGTCTAAGAAACAATTTTTAGAGCTCAGGCGTCCTTGTCAGCGCGGCGCAAATACTAACCATGTTGACGGATTTCTGTTAAGCGCCGAGTCTCGGCCCATACACGGCATGCTCGGCAGTGGGGGAGCGATCACTTTCGACCGCAGGATCAGCGGTGCCGCAAAATGTCAGGCTTTCAACGGAGCTTGAAAAGCTTCGGACATACCTGGGCACTCGAATGGAGGTCACTAGACTGTATGACAAGCAGTAACCAGGAAGAGAGCCATCGTCAGCGGGGGCCAATATATCTATGCTCGGGCGCTCACCTAGCTCCTTCAGTCGATCCCGAGTGATTGAAGTCTTTGGAGAGCGTCCAGAGCGAAGGATACTAGATGACGGGTCGGGGATGAAGATTAAGTGAAGGATGATCATGAAAGAAATGAAGCGCAAGTAGTCGTAAGATATATAGACCTGAGAAGTAGTGAAACGCCTATGTCGTATTATCCGTTGACCTTGAATTCTGTACATGTGTCGCTTGTCCTCGCCGAGTCCCATCATTTTTCGACAGCGAATGGAATTCAATTGAGAGGACTTCTATTTCAAACAGTTAGCTGAGGTGGAGGGGGAGGGGTAAAGTAAATAAGTAACAGTGCCGCAACCCCGCGCGCCAGCTGCTCATATACCGGTCTCGACCGATGACCGAGCCTGGCGTCTTGCATGGTAGCAAGTGCGGCTGGGCCCCAACGAACTGCGGGTGCGATGTTGCTATGGCGCGCAAGGACGCGAGGACGCGAGGACGCCGAGCGGAGCATCGCGGAAGGAGGCATGAAGGGCCAAAGTGTACAATGGAGGACAATACCCGAGAACGCGCGGGCTGCTTATATAGACGTGCAGGCGGCGAACGCGTCGAGTGACGTGCAGCGGCCGTACCCGACTGTGACTGCACCGCGCGCGGAGGGGCACTAAAGCGGGGTATTCAGTAACGTCGGCGAGGACTGATGATGGAGCTTCGAGGATGCGGACCACGGGAAGGGCCTGGGAGAACGGGGGATGGGATGGAAGAGGAAGGAAGAGTCCGGGCGGCGTAAAATAAAACATACCCAATCATCGTATTCCCGCCAAATCCACTTTCCATCAAAGGCCTCCCTGCAGGTGCAGGGAGACGACGCTGCGTGCGAGAATGCGATGAGGATAGCACGCGGTGCACCACGGAGGCTGCAGGTGTGAGAGCGCAGACGGGCGGCAGGGACGCAAAGCGGGGCAGAGGCAGAGGCTGGCGACGCGGGCACGGTGTGAGGCTACGGGGAGCGGATCGTGGGGGATGTAGGAGACTGGCGGCGGCAATGAGCGCTATAGGCACCGTAGTCACTAGTGCAGGTGGGCAGGAGGTTGCGGCATTCGGCAGGAGCTGGGCGTGAGGTGCGGAAGGGCCAGGCCGGCGTGGGTTGGGTGCGCTTGAATGGGTACGTTGGTCGTGGTCGTTTGTGAAGGCGTTAATAGGTCGGCTTTACTCGGGCGAATCAGCGTGGGAATAATGTTACACTGCCATACGACCACCTATGTGCACTACTCTTTTCTCCCCGCTTGCTCTTTTCCTATGTTTTTTCTGTCCTCTTCAGCCGTATTATTTTCTTTGACTGTTATGGGTGCCAAATCCTCTTTCACCTCTCGTCTCCCCTACACGCCGGCCACGACCTTCAGCCTCTGCGTTCTTTCCACCCAGATACCCCTCTCTCTCATGGCTCAACTCTTCTTCCTCGCAATTCCCTCGTTTCTGCCTCGGCCGATCCGAGTCTGTATTGACACGTTCCGCCGACTCCCCTCGATTTCCCATGCCATTTCTTGCTTTTATGCCTTTATATTATATGTACGATCCTTTTTGTTCCCTCTTCCATCTGTTCAGCATTTTCAGTCTTTGTCTTTGTCAGCCTTCTTCTCAATACCAAGCATGGTCTTGCTCAGATGCTCGTCGTCTCGTGTGTGCGTGCCGGCTGGAACGCCGATCAAGACGCCCCGATACTCACGCGCATATGCGGGCGTGCTATCGATTTCCTTTCCGTTCCTAGCATTATCTGCTAGATCTAATCCGAGGCCATTGCAAAAATTCATTCCTCCATGCAATCTTGAAATCACCTCAAGATTTCGGTAAGCCCTGCTTCCCCTCTACACTTTTGATGCACACCTCCCATATTTTATTTATGGGTTAATGTTGAACGATGCCGCACCTTGAAGCTTTGTTTTTCAACAGACGTCTGCCAACCTGCCCAATCTTGGAAAAAATTGTCGCCCCGCCCACCGCCAAAATAAAATTTGATGATCCCAGTTTGCCACATAAAAATACAGTGAGATATGCCTGGAATGGGACAGGGACACGTACAATTTTTCATGGCTTCAGCAACATCCACACTTCTAGATCCATCAAAGGACGCATGAACCGGAAGAAACTAAGTGATGTCGAGGTCCGAGTCTTTAAGAGGATAATACCGTAATTTCGGTGTGATTTGAGGCTTGAATGAATCGGTCCGAAAACAAGGCAGATGAACACGTAAAGCAGAGCTTGCTTCCGTCCGAGATGTGAGGCAAGCCAACGTACGACACCAAATGGGCCATATATCTGTGCTGCAGATGTCCCAAGAGATCTCCGAATCTTTCGAGCGCTGATGTATTTATTGAATGAGTCACTGAGAAGGGGTCGATACTTGGAAGTGGAAGCAGAAGGCGGGTCAAACCATAGGGTCGACGAAGTGAAAGACAAAATATGAAATTAACAGCGGACGTACCGAGATTAGCGCCTCCAGATCCACTTGCAAGTAATCGGATTTCTGCAACGAAAAATATTATATGGGTTTGCCAGTCAACCGGTAAACAGACGGCAGCAACTCCCGGAAACAGTGCAAGGAGACTAGGAGCGCCGCTGAGTGTGGGCCTTGAACGCCGCAAAGAAATCAGACCAACCGGGAAAGTAAAAGTAGGGAGGAAAGAAATTACTTGCCCGGTATCAACTGGGCAGAAAGCACCGAGGTGCGTTAGCGATAGAACTCTCGCAATATGCCGGTATATGCAACGAGTACACGGAACTTAGTATTTTATTTTCAATCCGCACATAAAATTGAGAACTAATGAGGCTGGTCTTTTCGGATGATACCAAATGAGCTCAGAATCTGCCAACTGATTAGTCGTGTCGACAACATATAGTATTCGGGCACAAACGAGCCGTTAAACACGAGAACGCCCTCAGAACGTGCTTACCGCTCTGTGCACGGCCATAGAAGCAGACGGCGGGCGGCGGACGGGGGATAATTCGCGGGTTGGACTCCGTGATTTAGGCATAGCGTACGGACCCACACCGCCAAGCCGCCTGTTTTGTGTCGAGTAATATTTCGCACGAGTTTTGCTTTCCAGAGTATCATTTCAGCGCTGCTGGGCTCTGCGATACTTGTATCAGTGAACTGATAAAAGTCTCAACGAAAGAAATGCATTAAAGTTTATTGGAGAGCAAGACAACACACTGCATCTCAGTCAGTCCACCTATGAAAGCGCATCAAATGTGTGGGACTCAATCAGAAGGAAAGGGGGGATATACCGAACGACCATTCCGTGGTGAACTCCCGAGCGTAAACCCGTGGATAGAGGAACAAGTAGTCAAAGGATAGCAAAGAAAGACTTGAGCGCAAGAGGATCTAAAACGTTCTCATTCACCCGGTGCTGAAGCATTGAAGCGCGATGACTTGGATGCTATCTAATCCGAGAACGTGGTGCCACATTCTCGGATGAGATAGGGATTTGGGCTGAGAGAATGAAATTTTCATCCATTCACTCAGAAATCGCGTACCGTGCGGAATGTAGTTCCTCAGCGTCGGAGGAGCACATCGGCGATTACCTAGGAAATGTCGACGCTGAGTTATCGGTAGCGTAGGATGAACGAAACAGCTGTTCAAGATATCGAGATAGACATACACGTCAAACTAACAGAATACCCCCATCTCGCACCCGTATGCGCACATATAGATCTGTCCGGGGCTCCAGGATGTGCACCGGCAGCACCCTGTCCTCCTTCGGCGGCACCGTGATCCTGCGGCCCGAACCCGCACCCGAATCCGCAGCCTCAAGGTCAAAAGTGAGCACGACCATCGCGACGAGCGCGCGAATCTCGTGCATCGCAAAATGGCGGCCGGGGCAGAGCGTCTTGCCGCCCCCGAACGCGCGGAAGGCTGCAGGGTGCACTTTTCTCTCGAACCGCGCAGGGTTGAATACGTCTGAAGACGAGGTGCGTAAAACCAGCGTGGAGGATGACGTGGCCGTGGACAACTACGGGCACGTGGAGAGCGTCCCGCTCAGGTTCACGGCAAGCCTCGAGCCGTGTCCGAAGCTCGGCAGGAGCGGCACTTGGGACGCGGGAAGGGTGCGTCTGCCCGATGCAGCGAGAAGGGCGGGGGCCGGCGTGCTGATGCCCGAGGTGGCAGAGGACGACGCGGCGCAACCTTGTGTGGCTGCGCACTGTGCTGCTTGGTCGCGTGCTGGGCGCGGGTACTGCTACAGATTGGGACAAATAAGGAATGATGATAGGAGAGGAGGAAGAAGCGGGACACACTTGGATTGAGCCATAAACGCGGGAGCGTCCACGGATGCGGCGAGGCTGCTGGTGTAACGTGCGATCGACGACGACGGCTACGGGCTGGTGGAGAACATCTTCACGATTCTGCGAAGAGAGTATTAGCGTTGGAAGGTGGCTGAAGGGGAGCGAAGCAAGGGCGAACGAGTGAGAAGACGGAAAGCAGAAGACTGAGGCGAGGAATATAGGGACGATTTGTAGATTGAGGCAAGTTGGGGCAAGTCCGATAACAATGGGTGTCACAAGACATCACAAGTCACAGTGTGGTACCACTATGGCTGCGCCTGCGCGGGACATTTGGCCCCCGTTTCCTCAAACTTACAGCGAGCTTTTTGAATTCGAGATGCCCCCCCCCCCTGCCGCCGACAACACCACAACAACATCTACCGCCCCATGGTCCGGTCTGAACGCTCCACCCTTCCCACTCTGCTACTCCTACTTGGATCCCTCCATTTCGGATCGGGCCATGGACGGTTTCAAGGAGTACATAACCAATCGTGGTTTCTTGAACCGCCCTACACCCCCACTTGCTCACTCTTACTGGGAGGGCTCGCGGATGATTATCAAGGATTGCCTATCACAGACGCCACTTGGATACAGGACGTCCTCAGGAAATTCGCCGACATCGTGAAGCTCTTACTCAAAGATCTGGGGCTTATCACATCCCTCCTCTCCTACACCCTCATCTGTATTACTCCCAGCACAGGCATAAGGACTGCTACTCGTACCAACGTGGCCCCCACTCATATTGTTGACCAACTCATCCAAATCATGAACGAGGCGGGGGGCACTCAATGTGGCGGCTGCACATTCGAACTCAAACTTAGCAGAGTTCTTCTTCACTGTTCCGATTTCTTCGAGCAGGAGTTCAATACTTTCGCTCCGGCCTCGCAGCATGTCAATGGACACGCCATCGTATTCAAGGTGAGCAGTTTCTCCCCCTCGAGAGTGCTCGAAATTCACAGCCGTTGTAGCTGGATCTGCAGATGCAAAATCACGTCATTGCCAAGCGTGTCTCGTCGTATGCTCCCAGGTATGGCATCGTTTATACCGCCCATTATTTTCTGCTGGCCGAAAACGGTGAGTGTGCCTGACTTCGCCTATAGATGTGGTCTAACATGCTTTCCAGTCCATCTGCTTGCCATCCGCCCGCCGTACTCCACCGCCACTGCCACACCCCGCCCTTTCAGCCGCGGTCCTCCCTTGACGTCGCCCTTCCCTGAAAGCGATAGAGCCGTTCGGGGGGTCGGAATATCTCGGATAGAGCATATCGTGGGTTATGACGATGTCCCATTTAAGCAGTAACCATATGAAGTTTGTTCAATCAATAGCCATCTCAATGCATGATCCGGTTTGATGGCTGTTCTGTTAAACATCCTGTTGCCCATTAATGGTGTCAGAGCGATGGCGTTGGAGGGTGTTCAGGCAGGGTGAACCAAGAGTGATTAACCGAGTCTGTTAAACAGGGTTTAATCAGAACACTGGACACCGACAAAAAACGACTGGTGACTAACTCGAACCCAAGACCCTCGCTGTTGAACAGATTTGCCAGACAGACACATTAACCAATAGACCATCACGCAGCTGAGCAACATTGAACATTGTGACACTTTATGTGGTTGCCCGACGTCTTGGTACGAAATTGTATTGGACAAAGCCTGACTCAATTGCTGAGTGAGCGAAATGAATGAATGATTAAACATGGCATTCCTTCAATCAAACGAAACTCAAACAGAACAAAATGATTAACAGAACGGAACAGAACCATGCTATTCAATGAAAAATAAATACTCTCAGTCGCTGTCGGAAATGACATTCCCATCAGAGTCAACCGTCGCATATCCTGGCCATCTGTGGGTGCGAAAACCTTTTACACTCACTTTGATTTTTTCTTGCCTGGTGCGGATGTGTCCTTTGTCTTCGGAGCAGAGGAGGATGCAGAAGCCCTGTTTTTTGCCCGGGCAGACTGACGCCTAGGCTGAGGACCCGAGGCACTTTCGGTGTTCTTCTCGATGCTATAATAAGGACATAAATGTCTGTGTATCATAAAACCTGTTTTTACTCACCCGATCTTGGTCCTCTTGCGTTTCTTTTTTTCCTGATCTGGCACGTCTGGATCGCTGTAGCCAGGCCCGTGTGAGAAGGATGTATAATTGTCCGGAAAATGCGATGGGGTGTGCCTGCGCTGCATGTCCAAGGGCATCAAGATTCGTGCACATACCTTTTTGGAACGGCGTACATGGAGTGCGTTGGTCACTTCAATGGTGAGACAGCAGAGCACTATTGGCCCGAGGCCAACCAATTGGGGCCTCACGTTCGCCAAATGAACCTTGGCCACTGTCATGACACCATTATAAATCACCATGGTGACTGGAATCACAAGAAGACAATGAACATCGGTGAGCCTGTTCCAGTTGCAGCGTTTTACAGTGAGATTGATGGGGTTTACAGCTTCCGACCTCGCGGAAGATCTGCAGGCGGCCAAAGCGAAATACCTTGAAAAGCGGAATCATTTCATCGGACTCAGTATTTCCTTCAGGGACCGGGTCCCCGAATGGCAGAAAATGGATAGAAAACCATCCAAGAAAGGAAAAGACGCTGTGAGCGTGTACAAGCACAAGGAAACAAAAGGTCTTCCTTTGTTATTCCACTTCCATGCGAACAGAACACTCAACGAAATAATTTGCAGTTCCATCGCAGGTGTCCATGTACAAGAAAATGCTTGCACAGGATGATAATTTCGCATTTACTCTGGTCCCAAAAAGCAAGATTGCGCAATTTTTGGATCTTGGCTTCAAAATCCAATCTTCTCAGTAAGAGGCAAAACCGACCTATAAAATTTTTTATTGACTTTCTCGAATCAGACGCAAGCTGAACGATTTAATCCAGAACACCGCTGAACACGACCTCGTGGCCCGGAGGAAAGAAATTGCGGATCGGACCTCAAAACTTGAGGGTCAAATGGTGCTTTTCGGTCAGTCTCAGAAACACTTTATGCCCAAAGTGGGGGACAAAGTGGCCGCGCAAACCTCTCTCACCCCTGCAATCGCAAACGAGAAGTTGTTTCTCTGAACACAGCTGTGTCTTCATCCTCCTTTGCACCGCAGACCCGCAAGTACCCAGCATCGAGTGTTGATAATTTCTTTGCCAGATTTGAATTTTCTTTGTCACTGCGACTGTGTTTGCACTTTCCTGGGGCCTTGAGTTTGGTGGAGGTGCGATTCAACCCGCGAAGCACACGTTCTTCAAAGAACCGGGGGATTTGTGGATCACCTTTACAAATGGCGAGACTGAGGCGAGGTGGAAACAATGAGTTTACAAGCCTTAGAAATAGTGGAGGACTTGCCAGGGAATATTCCCAACATGAACGATGTGGCCATTGCCACAGTACTCGAGAGGTCCGATTGAAACCCCCTGAGTGTTCTGGACAATGGACTTGAACAACATCGCATTGCGTTGTGCCGCGGGAAACATGTCGATCCCAGATTCAGACAAACTGAGAGTCCTAAGAACGATATCTGGATCGAAGGAAGTAAGGACTCACAATGTTGATATACTACTCCAGTGCAGACTTGGAGGGAAGTTCCGAATGACCGACCACATCTCCTTCTTTCCACGATAAGCAAATGTGGGTCTGTGCGCCCGTTTCAGCTCTGAGCTCGGGAGGAAAAGAGGATTGTAAAAATCCGGAGCAAGTCTGGTAGGGGATTCCAGCAAATCTGGTGGACCATGTCAAGGAAGTGGCATCCATGCAATGAAGTTCACGAACCGTTTCGTCGAAAAAAAGCGGTGAGGGGATCATCGGGCATGGAAGTCGCACCACCCATAACGGCCCAAGCAGGCTCGCCAAAAATTAGAGATCCGAAATTAGGGTGGGCTCGGAGGGCAGGCTCGACGAGTGTGGGTTCGAAGACATCATATAGATCATCCACATCGCCTCGGCATGTGGTGGTGTCATCACTGGCGAACTTTCCGAGAACATCCTGAGAAAATTGTTGAATGAATAGCTGGAAAACGGCAGCAGCAAGGAAGAAACAGTGTTGTACATGGAAGTCGTCCAATAGTTGACTCATTCGGTGGGACATGAAGACACGATCCTTTGCCCACACATACAATCAGTCCATGTATCGGAGTCTCTGCTCCGTGGTTGGTGCAAGAACTCCATCATGGATGCAAGGTCAAAGAAGTGCCATAGAGAAACTCATGTGATGGGGACAGCTAATACCAGTGAGAAAATTAAACAGCATACCATAGATTAGACTCCCCATGATCGATATAAGTGTAGAATGCAGCAAGAAATCGGGCAGTCTGGGACAGGCTAGAGAAGAGTTCACACACAGTAAGGAAGGGGGACAGTCCTGAGCGTGAGGTAAGTGGAATCCAAAACATCAACAGGGACAAAAGACTAACCTGCCATCAAGAACAACTCCATTACAGTGTAGACACCGATACCATACCACACCTTGTTTGCGGAGCGGATGGCATCACAGGCAAGTACATGTTTTCGCCCGGCCAGGAAGTTCTCTTTCTCGATCCAGTGACTGACAAGCAAAAGAAAATCAGAGGTTTCAGTGTATATGTTGGGTGGAATCGAGAAGTCGGCGACATGATCCTCCCAGGTGGGCTAAATTAACCGATTGGTGGAAGAATTCAAGAATAAAATGAAATCATGTTACCTGGAACAGAAGATCGATCGTAACAAAAGCAAGGACATATTCCTTGAACACCAGTGCCATTCCGATATGGAATTTTCGCACCTGTGAAGGGATTAATGGTCAAATCCATAACGGTGTCGGTGATGTGACGCACATCTTTCGAGACCGACATGATGCCTGTGTCCCATCTATCACGCAGATACCATTGTACCGAGGTATGTGTAAGATATTGCACCTAGGTTCGATTCTGTGAGACAGAACACATGTAGGAATGGAAGAATTCTGTTTACCATCAAAAACAGAGTTCCCAAGTTCAAAATCAAGGCGCGATGGGTCGACTGCACGCCACGAAGGACCAAACTTTGAAAGTACGGTGGATACGGAGTTGGCGGATAGGTGTGAACAGGTGGCTTCATGAGTGTGAGGTACACAGGTGTTTGGTGGCTCTTGCTGCCATGCAAAACCCCAGTTTTGCTCTTTCCGAAGCATCGGGGGCTTCAGCCTCGGCAGAGCTAGCATCACACACCAGGTGCTCCAGACTCAAGTAAGTGTTGGCAGCCTGAGCAGTCCGAAAGCCATTCTCAGCAACCAGACCCGAAGCTCTGGTCTCTCTATTCTCGGGCATTATGCTGAAGACCGCGATAAGGACGATGAAGGAGGTCGAGAAGAATATGATGGATCAGTGATCAATCCGAATTCCGCTTCTTCCCGATCCTGGTTACTGGACCCATAGCCTCATGGTATCAAATGGTGTTCATGTGCTGTTGTTGCTTCGGTGGCGCAGTGATTGTGGACCGTATGTTGTTGGTGCACCTGAAAAGTGAAGGTCCTGTGTTCGAACCCGGCCTGGTTTTCTTCCTTGCTTTTTGGTCTGGTTCGGTTAAACACGGGATCGTGTTAATCTGGATTAATCACTGTTGAACCTGATCAGTGGTTGAACCGGTGTTTTGCATTGATCACCATTAAGTGTGTGTTCCCCATGTGCACGCACCACCGTTGTGCGGCAGGGCAAGGCTGATCTGTTTAACAGAACAGCCATCAAACCGGATTATGCATTGAGATGCCGATTGTTTGAACAAACTTCATATAGATTCTTATTCAAGGGCTTCTTAGCCCTACTCGTTGCTATCAATGCCCCACCTGGGAGCTTCAACATCACCGGCCCGGGCCCCGACCTAGCACGCCCCGGCTTCGATGCGTATAATCAACTGTACAGCCAGCCAAGCATACCGAACGGTCTGGGTGGGAAGGGCCGTTTGAGGATGCTACCTAGGAGGAGCGCAAGCAAGGATGCACTTGGATCGAACGGATCGGCTCTATCTGGCTATGCGGCACTCTTTTCGACTCTGATTCAAAACGTTTGTTACTCGTCCCCTAAAGTTTCCGTCGATTTTTGACGAACCACAGGCAGTCCAGGGATTAACCAAAATTGGGTTCGTTTTCCCGGACTGGGTAGATTTCGGCCCACTACGCTACCACCTCACCCTCCCCCGAGTCATAGTGAGTCTAAAGAATCGCCAAGTCCTTTGTTTTTCTCACCTCACCCTCAGATCTTTCAATTCGAGCTTGGTTTCCTTTCACAGGACCCGCGCCTCCTGATTGAAATTCCTCGGGATGTTATCGAAAAGCGCTCTCATCGCCCCTGCTCGTCATCCGATTGCTCTGTCCCCCTTCTTTCCAACCAATCACAACCCTTGGTTCACTCGTTCATTAATTTTAACAACGGAGTATTGGTGTATCGCGGGAAGTTTGATGGGCAGTCAGTCATTGTCAAGGCGTATGAAGCACTCGGCTTCGACGGGCTTCTCCGGGAGATCACTGCGTACGAGCGCCTCCTTTATTTGCCGACCGTCCCCAAGGTTGTTGGTGTGTTCGGACCGTCGGATATGGCCTGGGCGGCTCTTGTAATCGAGGATAGAGGGATATCCTTGGACTCGGAGCAGCACTGGGCAACCCTGCCTCTCCAGGAACGGTGAGGATTCTTCAATTTGAGTGTAAAGGTTTCGGCTTTACTTATATTCTGGATAGTGTGATGATTTACGACACCGCGGTCGATTTCCATCTCGCCGGGGTCCATCATGGCGATCTAGCGGCCAGAAATTTCGTCCGCGATAAGGAAGGTCGCCTTTCCATTGTGGATCTCGGCCACGCCGTCGTTGGACACGCTTGTGAGCCGGACGTCTGCCCGGAGTTATCTGACCTTCAAAACTTGGGTTTGTAGTTGGCTTGTAGGACAGTGATTTCTTTCCCTCTTTCGTGATATTGGCCTATGTGTTTGTAGATAAGTATGCCGCAAATTTGAGGATTCTTGTTTTGGAATTCATTAGTCCCAGAGATTGACTTCACAGTGAGGGAAAGTTGACGCCCACCCCGGCATGCAGTAGTGAACAGGGATTGAATACCGGCGTCGCCTCGAGTGGATCTCCGGCGCCCCGACCAGAATAGGATGAGCAGCGCGTTGTTGAACAGCATTCTGGAGAGTGCTGACTCGCCACAACATGCATGCTGTTGGGTTCATTTAAAAAACAGCTATATCCTGCATTTCTCAGACGGGCTCAAACTCAATGTTATCCTCATCCAGAAAAAAAACGAGAAGAATATCCAACTCGTTCGACAGGGGCACCATGAAAGTGCCGCTGTGCCATTTAAAGTGCCTCCGACCGCCACAGCATGCTTTTACATTGCCGCATGATCACCGTACAGTTCGGGACCATCGCCGCCAGCTGCCGCTGAACCACTGCATCTCATGGAAAATTCACTAAGCTCTTTGAAAATTTTCTTCGAGTCGTCTACCATTTCTGTGCTCATCTTTGTAATTTTGTTCTTAACTGATGTATCGCTGGGGATTTTGAGCGGTTTCGGAAAATGGTGGTAATGTTGGAGTTAGCGATCAATAGCGAACACCGAGCCATGCACCGAGAGGTATTACTAAGCCCGACGCTGATGCGCCGATTCTTCTACTTATTTCTGTTCTTACTGGTCTCGGGCAGAATCTTCTAAATAAATTTTATTTAGTATAGATACTTGTAATTTCGTCGTAGAAAATAATCGAATTTCATCTTCCAAAATATCCAACTTTCATCAAGTGAACATATTCAAGCATCTCACAAAAGTCGTCCGTAATGACGTGGCACAGAGCGCTGCGGCAACCTTATCTATCTAATCCGAGAACGTAGTGCCACATTCTCGTGCGGCTCTCCGTCGAGGTTCTGGCGGAGGAGCGCAACGGTGTCAAGGTCGAGGCCGATGACGCGCTTGGTCAAGTCGGGGACAAGCGGGGTGAAGGACAGGGTCTCGGACGCACGCTGCACGGCCGCAGCAAGCGCGGGGTCCGTCACGACGTAGATCCGCGATCGAGGTACGGGCAGCGTGAAGATGGGCTTGTCACAGTGGCGCAAGCTGCGTGGTGTCAGTGCTCAGATTGTCCTAGTCCGTACCCAATGATCTTCACATATCGCCCACCCTCCAGAACCATGCCCAAGAGGGGCCCGACAAACGGAATCTTGGAAGCCACGATGGGGGCTCATTTGGGATGATTTTTCACCGTCTGTAGCCGGTAGATGATGAGGTAAAGCATCGAGACAACGGCCGCCACCGTCACAAGACCGGAATCCAAGCAGAGGGAGAACGCTGACGGTAAGGATTCGAAGGAGACCCACATTTTCTGGGTTCCCTCATCATCGCACGCATCAGAGGCTCAGAGCGCCAAGGGCCGCGCGGATCAAGGTGGGTACCGAAAAAGGAAAGCCTGGGACCGAATTGATCGGGTGAACCACTCTCTCTACTAGTACGTCACGCAGATCGTCTGGATCGTCTCATTCTTCCTTGGCCCGGGACGCTCTCACCCTACTCCCTGGTCACTGGCAGTTGCAACCGGCCCCGTCCCTTCGCTGTGCCTTTTGGATGCGCAGAATGTCGATGAATGCCCATCTGCCTGCATCGGTGGAGGACATTGAGCTTGGACGGACGTTTGCCATTTTTTTCGTCACACGCCCAAATTTTGGCTCCTGGCCGGCCGCGGGCGCTTTCTGAAATACCAGGCCTTCCGGTATACCTCTTAACAATTATCCCTGTTGACTACGGGGCCCGACAACAATGATATCTACTTCCTCCCTTTCTTCACCTTGGTCGTTGGTGCCTTCTTTGGCTTGCCCTTTCTTCGAAGGTCTCTTACGGGACCTGTTCTCCAGAACTCCCGGGTCATTCTTCGGCTTCTTCACTGCACCTCGAGGATCTTTGGGACACCGCTTCTTTCCACCTTTCCCCTGCCTTGTATATGGAGTATACGTATGATTGCGGCTAACTGTGCGTATGCATTCCAATTACACCCATTACAACTGAATTCGGACGTTAGGCTCTTACCATGCTCGGACAATGCTAAGCATAATCAGACAGGCAGAACCGATGAGCACGGCGCCTTCAGACATCGGCACGTTGAGCTATGTCCAGTCGGCAGTATTGTACTGCTTTTATTCTCATATTTCCATGTCCGCAACGGTGCTGTCCCTAATTTTGCTCCGGACTTCTCGGACCCTGAATATGGCGACTACGGGAAGCGAGACTGGTATGGTCTTTATCTCTCTCCACCCGGAAAGAATCCCATGTCCGAAATGGGCTACGACAGTAAGTTTTATTTCTGGACCTTGATCAACGACCCGAGCTGAATGGAGTTTATCAGATCATCGAAAGCGTGTGAATCTCGTATACGAGAAGAACAACGTGAATATTTCGAAGGTCACGCATGCTGGACGGGAATTATCAGTCAAAGCGGCTCGAGAATGTGGTGCGACCGTTGACGGTGCGAAAGCATTGGGTGGCTGGAGCGAAAGTGGCTCCTTCAAGCCATGCTACGACCGTGCCCTCCCAGTCGACACACTTCTTGGTGCAGCTATGTGCGACGGAGCGAGACCCAAGTCCCACTTTTTACCGCGCAAGTTCCTTGGTGAGTTTTATCTGATATGATCTATCCCAAAAATTGACACACGCTACTCAGAACCTCCCCAAGATCTCCTTGGAGAAATATTTCCCTGGGTGGAGGGCGAACTTTCTGCTCTCGAGACTCGAGAACAACAGAGTCCTTATGCCCGGGATATTTCCCTACACCAGCCTCAAGCTTCTCATCTGGTTTCGGCTTCTTATCCCGCAAGACTCTGCGCTCCTATACACCAAATATCCTCAGTTCCCATTGTTCACTTACCCACCCTTTAACTGGCCTCGCTTCCGAGAGTTTGCTGCTTCCTCTGTGGATCGTACTCAAGATGCTCAAGCCCGTGGACGTTTGTCAGTTAAAAACCCGACATCGAACCCACCTCAGTATCCAGCCTTGTCTGAAAACACCACCTTTGGGCAACTAGAGTTCCCATCCCTCTCATCGAATGTGGTGGAGCGTCTTACATTCCTTGTTGCACCGGGCTCTGTCGTTCTAGCCCTTGGCCTGGTCGGCTTCACACATGAAGCCCCACGGGTGGGACCGGCTTCCAAAGAGTCAGTCCCAAGTACTCAGGCTCTTTCCAGCCTGTGCCGAAGATAACAGATATCTGGACCAAATGGGCAACCGGACTCGGGGGGGGCTGCTCTCTGTGTGAGAGCTCAACGAGCGCTGGAATCCGAAGTGGAAACGGGATCAACAGACCATTAAGAGCGAATTCAGCCGCCGGAAGAAGGTAATTGACCTTCTCAAGAAACTGTGTTCCAAACCCAATTGGAATTTGGAGCTTGCACTGCGCTTCATTCGGGAGGTTTACGAGACAGACACCACTTTCCATACTACCCGGGCATTTTGGGTTCTTTGAGGCGGTCATCCAGCGTTCCAATACTTTTGTACATTAATTAGAGTACCCGTGAATCCGAGGGCATTGTTCCATTTCAGAGCACCACCGTGTCCAATTTTTTTTCAGGCATTGTTAGCATGTCTCTGTATATCATAAATTCTTTATAAGGGGGGTTGTCTTTTGGAATTGCTTGCAAAAAACCTTTGGAAGATCGATATATATACTCGTGTTTGGCCCTCTGATCATTTTGCGCTCGTACATCGATTGTGTTCCATTTCAGAACACAACCATGTCCGATTTTTTTTTTCAGGCATTGGTAGGATGTCCCTATATACCCTAAATCTTTTTGAAGGGGCTGTCCTTTGGAATTGCTTGCGTAAAACCTTTGGAAGATCAATGTGTTTGTGTTTGACACTCTGATCATTCGTACTCGGGCATAAATTTAAGAACACAACTGTGTCCGAGTTTTTTTCAGGCATTGGTAGCATGTCCCTTTACATCCTAAATATTTTTGGAGGGGGCTTGTCCTTTGGAATTGCTTGCGAAAAACCTTTGGAAGATCAATGTGTTCGTGTTTGACCTTCTGATCAATCATACTCGGGTGTCGATTTCAGGATACAACTGTGTCTGATTTTTTTTTCAGGCATTGGCGGAATGTCCCTGCGCACCGTAAATATTTTTGAAGGGGGGATCTACTTTGGAATTGCTTGCGGAAAATCTTTGGAAGATCGCTGTGTTCGTGTTTGGCCCTCTGATCATTTTGTACTCGGACGTCGATTGTGTTCCATTTCAACACAACCGTGTGGGCCCTTTGATCATTTTGCTACTCGGGCATCGATTGTCATTGATTGTTGAAGTGTACTGGCTGGGACAATATTGTAAGATGGAAGGGTTTGAAAATAATTGGAGATAGAATTGATATAATCATAAATATTGCATGTGTCAGTCTACTTGGTAACAGGATGGTCTTTCTCCCACTGAATGAGAAAACCTTTGAGAACAGTGGCCTTGGGATCTTTCTCGTCAGATTTACTGATCTGGGCCACAACCTCTGCGCTGTAGTGGATCCCTTCAGTGATAGAGCAATCAATGATTCCAATCATCTAGATCGCCTCTGCGAACATAGTGCTACCCATTTGAAGCGCTAGCTGAATTGGGACCTTCGTAATCTTCGATAGAAAGTTAGGGGCTTACTATTACATAATGAGGCATATGGAAAGATAGCGGACCTTGGATGTCGAAATATTGGAAGGCCAGTTGGACTTGTAGAGTAGAATTTTTTATCTGCATTGAATGCGAACACGGTCAATGTTTTGTAGAGGTTTGTTACGATTGGCCTCGAACTTTGTGTAGCCCGGCAACGCCTTGATTTCGGCTTTGATCCACTCCAGTTTGCGATCAGTAGGTTCCTTTGTACGGGTGCAGATCCCTTTGCAGCTGATGCTGATGCGCTGGCAATGAGAGAATCCCAATTAATGTCTGGATCCACGGGCCGAATAACAGCCTGAGGAATCTATGAAACATGCCAGAAAGGCCAGTACAAGAAGATCAAAGGGAATACCCACCCGGAGAACACATAGATTCAAGCTATCATCCTTGGGAATAACAAGCAGCTGTGTTTCAAAAACCAGAGGTTCATTGGCTGTGATTTGGACGAAATATTCTGTGTAGGACTTGTTAAAATGCACTGGAACTCCAATACGTGCAGACCCTGATTTTTCAACCCAAATCAACAAAAGTAAAGGGCACCGTGAGGATGTACGCACCAGAGAGCCTGCCTATGGAGTTTTGAAGAGCGGATAAAATCTCTGGGGCACTAGCATGCTATTTGCCCTCCTGACAATCCTCCGAGTCGATGTATTTAACCCTGATGTGTTGCAAGGTGTTAACTATCCCCCTCGTTGGCCGAGCATCGTCGATTAAGAGCTGGATCTCTTTCAAAGTATCTGTTCAAAGAGAAGAAAGTTAATGTTGTGAGATAAATTCGGACTTGTCGATACCGTTGGCAACCGCTCCCACCGGAGCACGGATCTCTTTTAAAGTACGTGTCAAGTTAATGTTGTGAGATAAATTTAAATTGGTACGCACCGCCAGTAACCGCTCCTGCCGGAGCAATCGATTCAATAGGCGATGAAGATACAACTAGCAATGAAGCATCTGAAATCGGACCGTCAGAGCCAAGGAATTATCAAGTAAAAAGCCACAGAACTGTTCAATGAGTTAACCTCGGAGCCTAGCATCGTTGCAGAAGAGGTTGGGGTTGCACCACCAATTATACCAGGGAGCACTTGATTCGTGGAGAACCCAAGGTCGGGAGTAAGTAGTGTTGCCCTTAGGCTGGACATGTTGTCCTTGCTGAGCCATCCAGCTGTAAACGGCCACTTGTCTATTTGGCACTTGATTAGTTCGACAAGTTGTCCCCGCGACAAACCAGTACTAAGGAATTAGTCTCTCATAGCCAGACGCTTCAACAATGATCGACCTCATGCCTCGGTTTGTTGAAGTCTGTTATTAAGCACGGGGGTCCGATTGCAGTTCGACCTTGTTACGCAATCTTCGCTTAGCTCGTTTGGGTCGTTTTCGCTCTGCGGCACCTTTTTCTCCACTTTCTTGGTGCGGAACTCAACCTTAGAGACTATTCGTGAGCTTTGGATTTTTTAAAATGGTCTTTGAATCCGTGCAGGAGCTCGTCCTTCAACGTGATGGGACATCAATGTTCCAAAACCCATCAATTTGACTGGTCAACAGCTTCGGCCCATCGGACTCAAAAAATCTGAAAATATTTGGGTACGCAGAAAACATCCTTATTTCTCTGCTGAGGATGAATCCCGAGTTCAAGAACTGGGGCAAGGTCCTCAAAACGTGATCACAT
Organism: Mycena maculata; assembly: GCA_029448575.1. NCBI lineage: Eukaryota > Fungi > Basidiomycota > Agaricomycetes > Agaricales > Mycenaceae > Mycena > Mycena maculata. The sequence goes on from JARJLG010000152.1 coordinate 233,918, forward strand.
AATAAGGCTGAACTACGATCGGACCCCGGCGCTTAAAAATGGACTACTAAGGAAGAGCCTTTAATATGGACAGTATGGGATGAACAAAAGGTAGGTCCAAGGACATACAAATCTTCCTCAACATAAGGCCTTTCCATTGGTTTGGTTCCATAATTTACAAGGCAGGAGGAAGGAGGGAAGGGAAGAAAGAGGGAAGAGAGAAGGTGTCTCAAAAAAGCCCCCCATCTGAAAAGGGACTCCCAAATGGGGCCGCAGAACGGAGTTCCGATTGAATAGATGCGTGACAGCCAGGAAATCCTCGATCGAACAGACCGGAGGTTCTCCGATTGGCAGCTGTTCAAATGGAGGCAAGGGGCTCCGCTTTCCTGAAAAATGTACCCGACGTCGATTTTTGTTTTCGAAGGTACCCCCTCCCCCTCACAGCCACATGATGCGATCAAATTCCCATTTGGGGAAGACCCCTAACTTCTGCTATATGTGCTGCTTTACCCCGACACGACCCTTCCACACACTCTGTATGGTACTGACATCTAGGGAAATTCCTCCGGCACCTCCACCCTGACTCTGGGCGCCCTCTGTGTGTTTTTTGGTGGCCTCAGGTAAGGTTTTCAGTCCCAATGGCTCCTGCCTCAAGGTTTTCTGCGGGGCACAGAGGTCAATTCGAGGTTTGAATAATCACAACAGGTTTTACCTACCTTGTGTCACAAGATGTTGAGCAAGCCGTCCAAAGACTTGCAGAGCCACCCGGGCACGGATGAAATTCGGGCTAGCCGTTGCAGGTGCATCAGGGAGAGTCCACAGCACCCTCAGCAGGTTGTACGCAAGGGGTGCATCTTGATGATCAATCGGGTTCAGTAATGCATTGATCTGTGGTTGGCCGATACCGACGACTTGCAAGTGTTCGCTGATAATGTCGGGAGTGACGTGAAAGCCTCCAATATCGAGACCCATTGGGCACGTGAGGAGTGATCACAACGTTGTAATTATGCACCGGATATCGCCGTGGGAATGAAACTCATCCGGGTTGACTCGGAGATCCATTGATTCAAGAGAAAATTTTCAAGCGCGAGAAATTGATTTGTTGTGGTAAGTCCTGCGAGGTCAACATCACCAAAGAATACCATGCTGGTTCTTCTGGTGATGGAAACATCGCCAAATGCGGCCAACATAGGCCAACATCTACCCAACCGTTCCTTAACCTTCTTATCCACTTTATTGAATGCCCAGTGGACTCCCTGTGTGCCCAGATTACTATAGAAACACTCAAACCCCGGCTGCGAAATAAGGTATACTTAGATTTTCGAGACCGAGGGGACCCCCCCCCCTCCCCCCAAATATGGAAATTTCCTATCTTGGTAGCCCTTTGAATGGAGGCTCCGAAATCGCCGTTCCGTTCGTTCGGCGTTTCCTAAAGGGCTATCACACCCGAAAAGGAAACCGGATCAGCGGGTACCCAGCCCACTGTTTTACGTAAGGTACCCGCGCCTTGTGGACCCGTACCCACAGTCAGGGTCTGGTCAGCGTACATACCTAGGATGCTGACACCCACGATCAAATTGATCAACAATATAACCTCGCCAAAACCTGGGACTAATGCAAGACATGACTAGGATCTGGCCAGATTCTTGGGACCTGTATGAATAAACAATGAAAAAAAAAGATCTCATAGAAGGGCACTCAATGAGATAGGACACAGGAGCAATTACTTTTAAAAGGCGATATTTCGGTCTCACATCCAGCCCGTCGGCGGGGCTAATGCCATCACCGGCTTCTCGCCTTCAGGCTTTCACATTCGGACCTGGCTTGCCGCATCCGTCCACTTCCACGGAGCTAGCAAAGCACCCGCGATTCCTAACTTGCCGGCCCGTGTTGGTTCTATTTGCACAGGAGAATGAGTTGTCCTTGCAGATGAACGTTATGGTTGAAATTTCCAAATAGCCGAATAGTTTTTGACCATCATCCTTTTTGCGCACACGAGGAACGAGTCAATCTAGCTTCTTTGCCTCGACTTGGGTCGGATTGATCTCGGCGTCTACTGATACGAATATGCTCAAGCTCAACATCGCTTCATCAATGCTACGTATAGTATCCTCTGCAGTGAGTTGCATGGCCGGAAGATTATTGTTTATGCTCTCTGAATGAAAGTTAAGAAAGTGGTTGTTCCTCGAGGATCAAATCACACTGCGCTGCCACGTGTGAGTGGGAAGCGGAAGGTTCTATTGTTCTTTGTCTGCCTCTCCTACATCGCGTGTGGTATAAGATCTTGGACGGTAAAGACGGATGGGGTCTCCCCACCTTCTACTCTGTTTTGAGGCCATGCCTTGGGCACTCTGCGGTCTCTTTCAGTTCTCTCGGCATTTCTCCTTTTGTAACCATCACACGAACTCTGTCGCGAAGGAGGAAGAAGAGCGAGGCGCGGATTTCTTGGATACAACACATACAACAAGATTCCAATCAGCTGATGCAAACACGCCCATTCTAGAGACATCCCATACCGGGCGGAATGTCCTGAGAGTTGCCCTGAAGACATTGAGTTCTGTCTCCAGCAATATTCCGTTCGGGTCGGTACTGAGCAGCGTCATTGACCCACTCTTGGACATCGCCGATCGCATCGAGGTACGAATGGCCAGTTGCTACGTAGAACAATCGGTACTCATGTGTATTCCAGCAAACCTCGGTCAACGCACAAGGTCTCATTCAATTGGCTGCTCGAATAGAGCTTCTGGCACCCCTCGTTTCTGAAATGGCCAACGAGAGGCCGCAACAGGGTCGTGTTATTGTGGAGGCTCTTCAACGGTCGGCCATCCACCTGTAATTTGTGATCTACTTTGACGTGTGCAGAGAACTACAATCAATAACGAAGGACCTGGACGATGCTTATTCCCATGGGAAGCTCAACCAATTCTTCAACGGCACCGATAATGCATCATCTCTTTCGAAACACAACCAGAATCTTGCCCGGACGATTGCTGATGCCACGGTACCTACTATTTTCGACCCCGTACTTGGCCACCTAAGCATTCATGACTCAGTATCAACCTGTGGTGTCGTTCCACATGGGTAAGACAATGTCAGATGAAAAGCAGACATCTTACGAAGAGTTTAAGCCTACGCCTACTACCACCCAAATATATGAAGATTTGTCCTGGCAGTGAATTTTCTTCGGACGGCGGTTCAACAGGGCCAAATAACAGGGTAGTTGGCCACCTCCCCAAATCATGCTTTGAAGCTGGAACTCGGCGACCGGAGCCATCGGGAATCGCACCTAGGGGATATATTCACAATTAGAACACATATTAATCTTTATGCGGCCCATATGCGGGGTGTAAATAACTGCTCCTCCGACAGGGAGAAAGCCCGAACTCAGGCCGCTTGAGCAATGCTGTGTCTAGTTGAAGATGGAATCTCGCTGGGCCCCAAATTGGGCTTCAAACAGCATAAGGGAAAGGTATACAACATATTTGCATTAATAACTTTGTACCAAGGTGCTTGGAGCACACCAAAAAAATCCCATTGTTGACACAATTAAAACTGTGTTGTTTGCAGCAAAGCATTACCCTGAGAAAGGAGCTGAGCAAATAAAATTTCGAAGTACATCCTAAATTGAAGTATTAGATTCCAAAAACTCTCGTGCCAAATTCCAGATGTGTAGCCCCACAGTGTCGTCCTATACGACATCGGCCAATATGAGCCACCCAAAAAAAGCAGCTGTACCTTCAAGGGAGGATAGCAAAGGAATTTCTCACATAACCACAGCATGAATCGTGGCAGATGATCCGCTAAGACCAGGGGGACAGAATGAGCCTACGAAGTCCCGGAATGGCGAAGAATTGGTTGAAAGGGAGCTGAGATAAGAAAGCCGTGCCGCGTCGGCAATAAGAAAGTGATGTTCACACGCTTCGGAGCCCGATCCGACATGTCGTAACTTTTCATCAACTCATCACTTTGACTCCAAATTCGGTTCAGGCATGCGTCATGGGTCCTACTACCATTCCTCATTATGCCAGGTTATAAATGGCAAGGCTCGGAATGCTAGCTACCAAACGGCCAACTAGGGGGGGTGGCCAACTACGGGGTCCAAAATAGTAATCTATGCCCTCCCTCGACATGTTTTTTGCTCACGTAAATAGCTTGCAACTGTCCATGAGGTCCTCCAGTCCCTTCAAGGTCTTGAAGTAAGACTTGAAGCAAAGTCGGAAGAAGCAGACAACCCCGGCACGGATCTTTCTGGCATGTCTACATCTTTCTCCCCATGATGACGTCTTGAATATTTTAACAGGAGGCACTGGGGCAAAGGGCGGTTACGGCGGTAGAACCGGTGGAGACGGTGGTCTCGGGGAGGCAGCACAGCTTGCCATAGAAGAAGTCGGTCGCTTCCGCCAGATTCGTGGTAGGCTAGGCCGCTGCCCAACAGCTGATCCTTCGAATCATCTGTTGATATTTTCCAGGTGGCACTGGTGGTGAGGGTGGACCAGGCGATATAGTTGGGGGTCATGGTGGAACCGGCCAGGGGCCCAAGTTTGGAAAACAGTTGCTGTCCATTGGCGGGAAGGATTTGCCAGCGTTATCAATGGTCGAATTTTGCCAAGAATATAAACTCAGTGACAAGATTCATCGACTTCTTGACGACCAAGGATTCGAAACAGTTGGGGCGCTTTTCAAGTTGACTGATACAGATTTGACGAACGCTGGTTTCAAGATTGGACATACTGCGGAGCTGAGGAGGGCGTTGGACGATTTTGCGTCTGGGAATGGCAGGGCAAAGTAGGCCTTCGTATTTGCTCCGTACTATTCCGGTTTAGGTCCTGGTCTTGGTCATTATATGTACTCATAATTTTATTGGAGGAACGGTAAATATACGATATGCCTACCTATCCATCGGCCAATGAGGGAACAAAGGTACTCTTCATCAGGGTAATTATACCGGTCCGGAGAAATTGACGCGGCGGTCGCGCACTGCCACGGCACTTGACTATTTCGTGTTGAGTGGTTTACATGGGTTGGACACCATCCATTTGCACACCGTGTTCGCTAAAATTTCAATGTACATTGATACACATTCTGATTCCTTCGAAATCTGTACCAAAATCAGCACTGGATGAAACACCACGCATTCCCCCCTCGGCTGTCTGGCGATGTGAAAGCAATTCCCGGTCAAAAGCAAGACGCTCCTCAATCTCGTCCATTGTCCCTCGCATCTCTTAGCCACTCTTGACTGAGAATCCCCTCAATCTGTCGCCCTCCCCGAGGAAATGCAACAAGATAGAACCCGTCAGGTGTCCGGGTTCGGAGTTTTTCGTAGATATCCTGGGTGATGCGAGAGTCATGCCAGCTCCCAGGCGCGTTGAGCTTGGCGGCGATAATGTTGCCTTGGAGCTCGGTTAACTCACTTATCCATTACACACTGCAAAGTGGAACTCACCTTTAGGGGAAAATGCGAGGACCGAGCCCACATAGTGCTCGCAAAGCCAACCGTTATAAGTAGCATTTTCAATTTCTTCATCATCCGAGGTCTGGCAACCCAAATTCAGTCTGTCAAGGCTCACAAAGGCACAGGTCAAAAGGGGATGGCAGGCGATGATCAACTGGTTGTACTCGGAGAACTCCTCATTCTTGGGCCACCGGATCGAACACTCAGGCATCTGATGGAGGGTTTGGAGAAGGAGTTTAAGCCCAAATGTAATGTATTGAGAGATTGTGCTCGGGATCGATGCAAAGACTTGCTGCAAGCTGATCTCGCGCATCGTGGAGTTGAGATAATGGAGGAGTAATCCCAGAGCTCCCAATGTGTCAAAGGACCGTGCACCTGGGCGCGTTTTCCCGGTGCCAAGCGCGTCCTCGCGAGGAATTGGAGTTGTGTTCCATGCGAAATCAAAGCCCGCACCGAGGATCTTGTTGAATGTCCCGACATCAAAACCCATCGCCGTAATGTACACTCTGTCATTGTGACTCCTATGGAGGATCTGCCACACAGTACATCCCCGAGGATTCCGGGAGAGCTGGGCATGACACAGGTACAGCCGGCTTGGCTTTCGTCGCTCCGTCCGCAGTCTATGGGCCTCGATAGCCCCAAGCAGCATTATAGACATTGCAGTTCCGGCCACGTACAGTTCATCATCCACCTCATCCTCCTCGATTTCCTCCAGTTGTTGAGAGATGATTGACACGTCAACTTCCATTGTTACACGTGCTGAAATGTGTTGAATAGAAGGGGATCAAGAGATCTTCATGAGATAGTGTGATAGCCTCGACTCGACGTGTTGATTGCAAGGTGAGTGAAGGCAAGAGCAAGACACGTTGATTGCAGTTAACAAACAATCGTAACAACCGTGTATATAATTATTCCGTAGATAAGGTTATGGAAACTGCGAGGGATTGGATTATTCGAATAAACCCAGCTGCCGGCATGATTGGCACCGCTCAGAAATTCCGGGAGGAATTTTCTACCCTTATGGAAAGTCAACCACTTAACCATTTATGCCACAGCCCTGGTGTTATACTGGTGCTGGTGCGAGCCAAACCACTATTTTAGCCCCTGATGTGTCCACGCACCCTGGTATGGAATTATTGTTGATGCTGGCCGCATTTGTGGCTTTTTGCCTCTAGGAAAAATTCCGGATAGGTGTTCATACTATGGGCATGCCCATGCCAGTTTTAGGCTGAATTCCTGCGCTACATCGTACAAAGAAAATGAAAAAGAACGTTTTTGATGGAGTTTTCCCACACGCCAAAACGCCTGCCAAAGTCGATCCACAAGGAGTTTATTTTGACCATCAGTCCAACACAGCCAAATAACAGGTTAGTTGGTCACCCCGCCAACTAATGCCCTCTAACTTTAGTTAGTGGGTCCTGTAGCGCCCTAATTTTCAGTTTTGGCAGAGTGATGCCTTTTTCCCAGGGCAATCGTGAACAAACAATTGCATTTCTGGCGTGGGTTCGATTCTCACTCTCCACTTCTTTTTTATTTTGAGGGTTAGTGGTCCTCACGCGTAGAATATTATTCTTGACCCGCAAAATATTTCTATTGGGCTCTCTGCAAGTGTATCATTCAAACTTCTTCGTATGCACACATCCATTTATATCACAAGCATTCCACGCCCGTGTACTTGAAACATTTTATTTTATTTTATTTTACTTACCAGACGAGTTTATGCATTGAGCACAAACAAATCGAGGTGTAGGAGGACCCTGAAATGTACCGTATATCTTCAGTATCAATGGAGGACAAACCAGAACCAAAACTGCACCTTGAATGCAAACATATGGAGCACCGAAATGGACAGTTCCGGGAACATTTTGGGATGATTCCAAACTTTCCGTTTCAGGAACTGTTTCCAGTTCCCTGATACTGCTCCCTATACATTTAGTAAAGGGGAGCGGCCGATTTCAAAACAAAAAGACCTGGAGGGCCCGAGGCCATTGCCGACAACAAAAGAATTGGTGACGGTTGCAGTGGAACAGAAATTATGGATTCACCCTACACGTTTGTGTAGACCCTGCCATTAATACCTCACTAACACCGTCCTCAAAGCAAAATCATCCTGATTTGTCTGCCAATTGTGCAGCCATCAATTATATCCTTATGCACTCAATAATAGGGTCCTCCACAGTGCACCTTTTTCCAGTGCTTTTTGTCTCTCTTTTTCCGTTCCTTTTTCTGCTCCTTCTCCTTTTTTCAAGTATACACATGAGAAACCTTCTGGTGCTCAAAATCTAGTCCCACAGGTTTCCTGGTGACCATGCAGACATTTAGAGTCATGAGTAGACCTGCTGTGTGAGGTACAGGGTCCTATGAGGGAAAGAAGAGGAAAAAGGAAGGAAAAAGGGAGTTGCAAAGGAGGGTTTCACAGTAGCTCTTTTTTCTTCCCTTTTTGCTTGCCTTTTTTTTGTGGTTTTTGATGGTCACTTAGACGAGATATCTTTCCCCTTTTCACTCCTTTTTACATAGCTAACTGAAGAGGGAAAAGAAACCGGCCGAAAAACAATGGGAATTCGAAAAGGGGGGGGAAAAGGAGCGAAAAAGGGCTACTGGGAACAATCCTAATGTAAGTATTGCAGGACATTAAGTACTTTCATCTGGGTGCATTGAGCTGCTATACTTCGACGGATACCTTGCAAATCTACACCAAATGTTTAACATTTGCTGGGACCGCTGATAAGCCGTGAAACCAAGTACACATGAATTTTGCGATTTTGCACGATTCAGCGTGTCAACACGCACTGAGGGACCATCAGGGCACTCTGACTGAGTGGTTCAGTCTATTAGCACAAGCTACGAGGTTAACAAGGACTTCTACCGGTACCTTCACAAATGGGGCCACCAGATATCTTAGTTAACTAAGGAAACTTGACGATGGTGGCAGAGAAACTAGGACATACAAGGCCTAAGGCTGCTTGCTAGGACACAAACAGCATACCAAAGAGGTTGCAAGGTCAAATATACCAAGTGCTGGCAGGCAACAGTGGGAAGAACCCAATTATTCGCGACAAGACTATTTAGACCTGTTTTACCCAAAACTGAGGACGCGTTTGATCACGCATTGGGTCCAGACCGAGTCTGGGGATGACTTGAACAATAGGACATGATCCAGCTGTTTAGCCGCGAGGATAAACCAGAGAGAGAGAGAGAGAGATTGCGATATTGTGGATGAACCACCAAACCAAACCAGGGACTATGGGGTATCATTTGGAAGGTAGAAGAGTTGTGCAGAAGCTTCAAGACTATTCAGGCCCGGGACTAGAGGCTACAGACGAAGAAGACACTTTCTATCCACTTAATCAGCAATCACATGTGTCGTGTCAAACACCACATGTCTACCATATGTCTCAACAAGACACGACCAATCAGGAGCCAGGGATTAGGACTTGGGTGCCGCGAACCAACGGACATTGTACAGTAATCATCGTGATGTAAACCATAGGGCAGTAGTATAAAAGGGCAGCAGAAGGAGAGGGCAAGCTAGCACATCTAGGGGCGCTGTACACGTTGTGTCAGCCACTGGAACGTCGCTCTGATAGCCGTGGAGGTTAGATTGCATCGAACGATTTATATACCAGACTCAGAATCAGAACACGGCAATTGATAGAACACGGCAATAGTCAGAACACGGCAAACAGACCCAGAACATTGAACAGAACACTGAAACCATCGAAAGACACAAAAAGCGCAGACTTAACGGTCTTAAAACCTACCCTATACTGTCTCCTTGACGTCCTAGACGTTACTTGTCCAATACAGCTTGACTTGACCAGTCAAACCTTGCAAAAGCGCGAGCGACCCTTAGTTAACTAAGTGATCGACCGAGAAACCAGCTGCTATCAAGTCTAATACTTGACTTACACCCCCGAACTTGCACTCTGACTCTCTCTATTGAGGGGTTAGTTGTTGATAGTGTTGTGTGTTGTGTGTGGTTTAGAGTTCATAGCTCTGCTGCATTAGCATTTCGCATTTCGCATTCACACATACCTGAGAGTTAGCGTTTTCATCTGGAGCCCACCGCGAGGGGTAGATAGCTTAAATTGCTCGAATCAGACGTCGGATCCCAAAGTTTCTTTGGACCAACCAAGCTAGCAAGAAAGTTGTCCCTGCATTGTTATTCATAACACCCTGCACAAAAACCCGAGTTATTACAACTCAAAGCAAGTCTCTCCTTCGTCATAACGGCGAGGAAAGGCAAAGACAAAAGAACTTCTGAAGAAGTTCATTCAGGATCAGGGTCACAAGCCAGCTCCAGTTGGGTTAAACCTCCTCCTAGACAAACTCGTGCGTCGCAAAGAGCAGGAACTATTCCTCCTCTTCTACACGAAAAACGTCCTTCTCCGGCTGATAAAGCCAGAGAAAAAACTGCATCTGCTACCAGGCAAAGACAAGGCGCATATCAGGAGTTACTATCTGAAAACGCTGCAAGTGGATCTAGACTCGAACCTATTTCCCCAAACACCGTTGAAGAGCCAGTTTCCCCTTTGACTACACCTAGTCAGACCCCACCTGTTGCGCAACGAGTAACAACCGTTGTAAACACCCAGAACCAGTTACCGAACCTTAGTTATCTAAGGAAGATGTCGACTTTCCGTATCCCAGAGCCTTGGAACCCGAAAGGGGCGCCGAGTTTCGATGGAAAAACGGCAGAAAGCCTCCTGAAATATGTCAGACATATTAGAATGATCATAGAAGGAGCAGCTATCGCGA